>JBAFWW010062225.1:0-16753 GCA_036873685.1 Agapornis canus | reverse complement strand
TATATATGTATACACACACACACATATATATATGTATGTGTAATAGAGTCACTCCAGCTAGGATTCCTTCAGCCCAGGGTAGGGTCAGCCTTTCCTGTCACAAAGGCTCCCTTTTCTTATGGCCTGAGGACAAGGAGAAAAGGAATGAAGAGAGCTGAGCTTCTCCAAATACCCTCCATCCTGCCAAGCACTGTTTGAAAGCCTGTAACTGCACACTGATCTCTGTTCTAACTCATGCCGGAAGCAAGAGCACCAGTAGCTCAGTCTGGGAGGGCACTGAGCAGTCTCTGACGAAACAGGGCAGCTGCACACCGATGAGGGAACAGTGATAGCCAAGACAGACATTCCTCGGATATGTTTCAAGCTGTAATATCTTTTTCTTTTGTGCCAGGCAATATTCCACGCAGCTCACCTGATTGTTCTTTGCTGTTTGTAGAATACCTGTTCCTCTCCTGCTTTCTAAGCTAATGAAAGCTTATTTCCAAGCTAAAGTCCATTACAAAAGGCAGTTTGTTTGTCATGAGAAAGACCTTGGCAGCAATACCATGATACAAACTGGCTGCTCAAGCACACAAAGGGGTTAAGCGTGCTGCATGACAGTTCTAGATCTTCAGCTGGAGGCAGAAAGTCCTGGATACTGCTGAACTTTGAGCATTCCATTATCACACTAGACATAAGCAGCAGTATTTCCTTTCAGCAACTGTTCTCCTTCTAAGATTCCAAACAATTCCTTCTTAAACCAGGCAAAACCTCCTGGTATCCAGCTCACATCCCAGTCTCCTGCCTATTGTCAATCATTGGTTGTCATCCAGATCAAGACTGGTTAAGTACACATGAAGGAAATAACTATCCCTTCTCAGAAAGGAATCTATTTACAGACTGTCTGCTTCTAACTTAAAATAACAGGGCACCTTCCAAAGGCAATGCCCTCCCTGGGAGGAGAGTGTGGTTTACTAATGAGTGACAGGCTGAAACACTATCTACCTGCCCCTTGCACCCACAGAGCCACCTCCAGGCATTCTAGTTATATTTTTGTCTAATAAGCTGCAAGCAGACTTCAGAGAGGCAGACAGCACAGAACCCACACAACTCAAAAGTGACTGTTCAGCAGACATCTTCCCCCTGCATCATCCAGGAGACAGGAACCTTTCAGTCACTCTGCTCTCTACATACCTGTGTGCTATTGCTTCCTGAAGGAGGTGCATACGGTCCCAGTATGTTTCTGGTTCAAAGCCTAAAACAAACAAAAGGTCACAATTGCTGCTTTATCTCCTTCAAGTCGGCAGTTTTCTTCAGAAGACCTGTTTTTTCTAATCATACTTTAGTCACTTGCTTTCCTGTCAGCTGTCCCTTGAATGCCATCCTATTAGAAACGTGTCTTGTACACTCCAGTAGCAGATTCATGCCTGAAATCAAGTTTTCATTTAGCTCCTGAGATGAAGGAGAGGAACACAATGGGGTGTGTGGGAGGGGGCAACGAAGAGGAGCAGGCTGCTGTGTGTCACCACACAAGTGCTCTGAAAATAATCGTTCAAAGTCAGTGGGGTTATGATGACCTCACAGCACATGGATCTGTCACTGACTGGTTTACACTGACAGGACATCTGTAACCCTGGACACTGGGTTAATGAAAATAAACTATCACCTTTACTATTTTAAAACAGAGCCTTTTCCTAACTGTCCCTTCTCACAATACACTTTTGCCCCTCTCTGCATGGGGACAGAACTTTCTGATCTTTGAGCTTCCACCTGACCAAAACAGCATCACTCAAAAGGTGCAAAGTCACATTGCAGAAAAGGAGATTGCAGTGTCTAGCTCTTAATCTCATGTGCAAACACTCTTACCACAAATGTAACCATGGCAACAACAACAAAAACCCAGGAGGATGGAAGTCGTGAAAGCCTAATCTCACTGAAGGGAGAACAAACAAATGCAAGGGACAATTGCAGAGCAGCTGTGGGCAGGGTCTACCAGCAAAACAGACTTACAATATGACATCCTGTCAAACAGATCAACTGCTTGGTTGATTATCATTACTCTATAATGATATGCAACATTATGGCAACAAAGATCACTGGGGAGGCAACCTTTCCTGTGCTTTGGTACTTCTTGCTGCCAACTGCATACGCTGTTGCATGCTGATGAGCCTGTCACTACAGCTTCCCTCAAGTGCCACCCTTCCTGAGGATGGCTGCTGAAATGTAAAAACAGGCCCTTCATCCAGCTAATGCATGTCTAGTAAATGAGGTTCTTCATGTCAGCTACATGCCAGAAGGGGACTGCTTGTAGAGAAGTGTACAAGAGGCAAAACAAAGAACACTTCTTACCATCAAACAAATGCTCGCTGCCCTCTTTCAACAGGCAGCTTACATTGAGTGGGATGAACAACTGAGCTCGAAGTGGGTCTCCATATAAGTAACTGGGCAAAGCAAATGGTCCTTCCAAGACTGGAACTAACAAGAAACCACAGGATGTGGCTTTGCGATGCCAACCCTGAACCTGACAAGAGATTCAAACAAGAAATTATAAGACATGTGAGCACTTATGGATATAGGACCAACTCATTTCTCAAGAAGACATCAGACATGCTCAATTCTCCACAGGCTCCGCTTGCTTTGTATGGCAAGCACACAAGCATCCTTGTAGGTAAAGCAGTACAGGCACAAGCCATCAGGCTTTCTTTTTTGAAGTGCCACATCAATCACAAAGCACTTTAAAATAGGACATTTTTCAGGAACTGATTCAGCCTACTTATCATCAGCAGCTAAGCACTGCTGCTTTACTGGAACAGCACAATAGACTTTAAATAGAAGCAAACCCTATCCCCTAGTGCTGGCTGACTGGGTGGGGTGAAACCTGGTGTTAAATAATATGGGTTTGACAGAAACAACAAAGGGGAAAACAAACAAAATAAAAATTAAGAAGTGACACAAGCCACTTGCATTTCCAGTTCCAAATGTCTTCATCTAGTTAAAAAGCACTGCTGAACTGGAAGAACACACTGCCTGGAAAAGCCCTCTCATTAAAGCAATTCCACTAAGACTTGAAGTTGTCAGGTTTGGGGATAGAAGGAATGCAATGTGAAATGCATTCTTTTTCCAAATGTCCAGCTTGAGGCTTAAGATTTGCCTAAGAGGACTCAAATTCATCACCCTGACCTGCACTGTTCTATACACACTGTGCATGAAACCCACTAAAAGAAGAAAACTATTATGCATACAGAACGACTACAGATGGCATGATAAATGATGACCAGGTGCAGCAGTGCTAACCACCACCAGTAAAATGACTTATGGAAATAAGGACAGATCCAACCCACTGTCTCTCTCCTAATACTTCCCATGACAATGTCCCCAGTAGCCAAATGGATACAGAGGCCAGAGGGGCATTGCTGTGGCCACCCAAAACAGAAGGACTTACTCTTACCATCTCAAAAAGAACAGCTGCAGTCACTGCCATCCAGTGTAACTTGATTTCAAAGGCAGCATTCAGGGAGAAGTTGCCATGGTAATAACAACTGCACCACTCCAAACGGTCAGTGCGGTTATTCACATCCACGTCCAGCGTCACTGTCCGTTGCTCAGGCACTGTGGCAGCTACTTAGCCAAGGAACAGGGGTGTATTTAAAAGATCCATTAAAGAGAGGGTGGGAGACAGGTTGAAGAGAACACTATTTAAGAATAATTTGTCCTCCCACTTGTCCACAAATATTTTTGGGCTAGCAGAATAGTCCCAGAATGCTGCTCATCCAGATCAGGAAAGACAAAAAACCTGAAGCATTACTCATATCAGGGGTCAGTGCCACAGAATTACCTCCCTAAGAAGTCAAAAGGCACTTCAGCTGCAATAAAGAGACATAATGGAGACTCAAGCAGCTAATCAATAAGTGACCAGTGCCACGGTCAACTATGGCTAGACAGCATCAGCTCCTTCATACCCAAAACATTCCAAATTGGTTTTAGTATTTCTGTATGTCCCCACCAGAAATGACAACAGAATGCTGTTACACAGGGCAGGAGCATTCCAGGACTTTCCACAGCTAAAGGAGATTGAAAGTTAAACTTCTTGTTTCTTTAACCCCACATCAATATCCCACATTACTGCACTGCTAAAACTGCACATCCAACACTTCCTGTAAAAGCATGAAAAGTCAGCCAAGACTCATGCAGCAGCGCTACCATCATTGCAACACCTTCTACTGCTTTGCAGTAAGTGTTGGGATAGTGCCCACACCCAGCTCTCTTTGTGCCCTAGACCCCAGCATCCCAGTGAAAGAAAATCTCAGCTGTCAGGCAAGAGAAGCATAGAAAGTGGAAGTGACCTGGCTAATGTCATATTGCAACTGCAATGCCAGGGATAGAATTCCAGTCTCCTGACTCTGAGACTGAAGTCCTGCTAGGAACCATAACCATGCTGTCACTTTCAGCTTTTCTTTAGGCAAAGACATAATTGAACACTTCTGTAATGTTAACAATTGACACAAAACAAAGGTGCAATACCATTGAAAAGACCTTGCACTTTATTGCATGCATGAGGGATGGATGTTGTTATTTCTTAAGTAGAGGAAGATGTGCACCATTTGATACAGTCAGCTTTTAAATGACCTTCTAATTTAATGGTTTAATGGTGTTTAAAAAAAGAATAAAGTTCTTCCTTGAGGTAGATGGAAAGTTCCCACCTTCACTTCTGCTGCAAGGTAGCTCGAGACAGTTTTCAAGGTTATTAGAAAATCCTTTATATTGCTATTACTGCAGCTTAGGGAAAAAATAAAAGAGAAAAACCCAGTAAGAATGGAAGAACATCGCCCAGTTTTGTAAATATGACCGATTTTGGTTTTGCAAATGTAAACCCTGCAGTTTCTGAGTTGGGCTGGTATTGTCAGACCAACATCTTGTGATTTTCTTACTCATTTTTGGTGGAGTATCAATATGAATACAACCCTCGTGGTTAGAAGGTGCCAGTTTTGTAACTATGTTGGAAAACAACATCCCAAAGCTGTAAAGTGAAAGCAGCTCAGTCAGGTAGATGTGGGTCATTAGCTCACAGGTCAGTGGTAACACCACAGTCCAGTGTGCCCAAACAAGCACCCTGTGAAGAAAGAGCTCCCTGCTCCCTTAGACTGATCCTTTTTCCAGTTAATGCAGACTTCCCATTAGGGCAGGAGCTGCTCTCTTCACCTTGTCTGCATCTGTAATCCACATGTAAAGCAACAGGAACACAGTCCAGCCAGGTGAGCTAATCAAAAGGACCTTGAAAACTGATGAGAAATATCCATGTGTCTGAATTCAGAAGCTTCAGATTAAAACCAACTAAATTTCAATAGAATAAACTCTGGCTTTAATAAATCTGATTTTAAGAGGACTCACCTGCTTCCCAATTATCTTGTACCACTGAGTGTTTCACTAATGACTTATTGAGTAAATCGGAGAGGAGCAGGCAGGTTATTCTCCAGTTACAGACTACACTACATACAAAGCTACAATTGCTAGTGCATGCATTGCTATAAATCAAAAGGGACAAGATTAGGTGTATCACAGGTCAGACTTCCACTGGGAAGGGAAAGAGGACAATCATCGGGCAAGGGATAGGGGAACTGGGAGGGATAAAGATTTTCAAGATATGTGGAGCTTGTTCCAGAGCTCCCAAACCTTGCATGCAATTTCATGTCACAGCCTGACGTTTAGGGAAGGTGGGGAGGGGAAGAAATAAAAACCACAACCAAATCAAAGCCAAGAGAGGAACAAATGAAGTCACGTGGACCAGAGGTCATCTGGTTTTAGTAAAGCTCCTTGCCTCAGATGAACTGATGAAGGGGTTTTTTGGAGTACTGTTTTGAGGAGGGACAGCACAGAAACATCAATTACACCAGTTCCTTTGTAATAAAGCAGTTCCACACTGGATTATGCTCCAAGACACACTTATTGCTGGAATAACCAGCACAGGAGCAATGTGGAGGTATTTTTCATTCATCCAAGAACTGCAAATTAATTAAACAGGAGAATGGTCACAGTTCCAAAATAGATCAGAGGGCTACACAGGTGTGTAACTACATCCATCATATGCTGAGGGAACACACTCTGCCCTGGCTGGCATTAAAGAAAATGTGAGAGGGTCACTAAAGCACCCTTCCTTCTTTGCCCATTACCTCAGGTGCAAGCTTACTGAGTGTCTTAGCCTTTTCATTTCACAAGAGAACAGACATAGAAGAGTGGTTTTCTTGAGCTAAATAGTGAGTATGAGATCAAACCATGAACAGGATCCAGCCCAAGCGCCTCCAGCCTTCCCAGTACTTTCATGCCAGCCTACGTTTAGGCTTCAGCTCTGGCCAATCACTGAGATAATGAGGCTGCATACTAGCCAAGGCACCAGATTTAGTGTGTGGCAGGGGAGAATATCCTGCATATGTTGACTTCAGGGAATTAACCATTATTTCAGACTTCCTATCCTTAATGTTTCTCATTTCTGATGCTGTTCCTCTTCAAACAAGGCTTTCAGAAATACACAAGGATTACTGTAACTTCAGGTTTAAGAGATACTACACCAACAGCAAATTCTCTTCAGAAGGTCAAATGCGCAAAACAGGAGAACAGCAGAATTTTCTGTTTATCCTTAAATGATACGGCTTTAGAAGATGCATCTGAATAAATCTGAAGTTGCAGTTCCATAGCAATGATTTTTCTCATCATTTTAAACAGGGAAAGAGGAACAAAAGCAAGTGACTCAGGCTGGCCTGGAAATGCCACAAAAAGCTGACAAAGCAACACAATCAGTTATGCAGCCAGGGTGTTTCACGGGCTGTTGTAGTCAGTGTTATACTTCACACATTACAGAACTTTAGATACTATAACAGTTTCTTGCCCAGCATCAAGATCTTCCATATATAAGATCTTCCATATGCTTTTTGTAGCTGGGCTTCCCAGACATTAATATCACGAGTCTGGGTATACATGGTTCAGATTAGCTGAAAAGCCTCCAGCACATCACAGAAGATATTAAGCAGCTATTAGACGTATAATTTTAGGTACAGCTTCATTGCTCTGCTGTACTTATAACTTATCTCTCCATGCTCATGACAGGTTGTGAAGAGTCTCTCTGTATCTGCAAGGACAAAGTCAATATTTCCTCTCTGAATCCAAGAGGATGACATGGGGAGGGGCTTCAGGAACATTTAAAGAATACTTTTTCCTGTATTCCAGTACTCAGAAGTGAAAATTGCCTACTCAGCCAGTGAAACACATCTCTAGCATATGAGAACAAGTCCATGTGCAAGACACATTTAAGGCCAGCATGAAATTTGCAGCTTTAATTGCTGGTCCACGTGAGATCATACCCTTGGCTGGCTGCTCTTCCCCTTTCAAACTACCCCCTTGAACTTCCCCAGCTGTCACCTGTGCTGTGCATCTACCTAATAGTGCAGCTGCCTGGCTCCGTCCTCCGAAACTGCGGCTAAAGGAACTGTGCCTACTTGCATAGGAGGCTGGGCGGCTGGGCAGCCAGGGCAGGAAGAACGCTGGGATTTCCGAGTGCAGGAGCTCTTCTGCCACAAACGCCACCTCAAACCATTTCCTCTGGAAGGCAGAGAAGTCATCCATGGCAGCTGTGTGCCACATGGCAGGCTGCTGCATGCCCACTGAACAAAAAGGAAGGGGAAGGAGAGACTGCAGTTAGAAACAAGTTTTCACGATCAAAAGAGGTAATCCTTTCTGAAAAAGAGGAAGAAGAAAACAAAAATTATGTTGTGTGCAATTCCTTTTTTTTTTTCTTTTATTAACCAAAAAGGCTGAATTTCTTTGAATGTCTTTAGAGCAGAGGTTTTGCTGCTCTCAAAATGCATCTCTGATGCAGCACCCATAAGAATCAAGCACAGCTAGTGATAATGCAAAGGGGTTGATGAGGAAAGGCTTGTAGTAATGCAATGCTGACCTCTGTCTGGTTCTTTGTCCACAACAATCTTGTAAAAATAAAAGCCATAAATAAAGGTTCGTAAAGCTTCTCCAGATGCATGGACAATAAGCTGCTCTTCTAGCATTTTCTGAGCAAGAAAAAGAGAACAGAGCAAACATGATAAAAAAGGAGAAGTCACTCTTCCAGTTACATAAAGAGGTTGCTAGAGAACATTAGGAAGTAATCTTCCTTTTCTTGACAAATGCCTAGTGAGAATATCTGCAGTGTTATCTCTTGATATTTAGCACATGTAGCCAGTTCTTATCTCCCTGAGAAATTGTTTGACCTTTCTGCAGATATCAGCCTTCCTCCCTTTCTCTGCTCTGGTTTTATAGATGGATTTATAGGAAGGTAAGAGGTTGGAAACATTCTGGGTTCTCTGTTAATTGATATGGGATCTCAGAAGAGGAATGAAGTCCAGAACACTTCCAACCTTCTGCCCCTGACACAGTTTGCTAGGGAAGGAAAAAGGATGAAAATCCAGAACACAAGCAGTGTGCCTTGCATAAAGTGTGTATATTTCAGCACCCATAAAAGAGAGATCATCTGCTAGATTTATTATGACTTCATTAACTAATTATCAAAAGAAAAACCAAACCTAAGCCCCAACCCAAATCACACTGTAGTGCCTCATAATTCTAACACAAAAGGGAGTTCTTGTTATCATATGCAAGTGGGAAAAAATAATATATATTACTATAGAAGAATATGTTGCTGATTTGTGATAGGGAATCCAAAAAATTTCATCATTATCTCGTATTCTCTTGAACATTGTTTTCAATATCTATCAGTAAGAGGATTTTAATAAGAAACAGAAATTACTGCTATGCTTTCCTCTACAATTCTACTTCTTCACAGGCTAAGGTATTTCTGGCCCTCCAGGCACCCCTGGATAGTTCTCATACCTGCATTATGTCGATGGCCATGGCCTGGGTTTGCACACCTTCCACATTATTCACCAGCCAATGGACAACTTCTGCACTGATGAAACAGTATGGAGAGAGGCCCTTCTGTTCAGAGAGCAGCTGGATCCCTGTGCTGAATCACAGCAATCACACATGTTAACATGGACTGACTGACACTCCTCTTAAGTTACAAAGACAAAAGTCACTGCTGGGAAAAAAGGGAGAGAAGTAAGAGATACAAGACACAGTGCCCCCATAGTGGCACATCATTAGCTTCTGGTAACAGCATGGACAGCTGACACTAACAGCACTTTGATGTCTTACTGAGACTTGATTTGACAAGATTCTAGGATTCTATTAATTGAAGTCTCTGCAGCAGTACTCAGACCTCAACAAAATTCCTTGTTGAAGAGACTGAAACTGAATAACAAAAGGAAGCTTAGAACTCTTCCACAGCTGACATGGGGCTTTCCTTTGGCAGACTCCATGCCCTCTTATAAAACATCTAGACAAATGTTAAGCACATTTACATTAAAAACTTACGTGGGGTGTTTCATGGCTTCAAGAATCTCTATCAACGTGGAGGAGGAAGTCAGAGTGCTTGCTGAACACTGCTGGGAGCTGGGAATTGAACAGAAGCATGTTCAAAAATTAAGAAAGCTACCAGATTTGTTCAAATATATACATTAAAGAAAAATGCTCTCTCTTCTCTTCCCAACAATGACTTTGCTATATTTATTTCCTTTTTCATCTCAAGAAGAACAACTAAAAACATCAGATCTCTATTTTCCCCTAAAGTGGTCAGGTCCTATTGACTCAAAGCTGTACTCAGGAGTGATGGAGAGCATTTTGAGGTTGGCTTTTTTTTAAACTGCAATATACAACCACAGGAAACAGGTGCTAATACAGTTTATTTTTCATGTTGCTTCCTCCCCGGTGTCTCGCCTCCATGTTAGAACCTCTTGGATTTCATCAGCCTACTTGATTTAATTAGATCTGCGGGGCCCCCCTTTGCTAGAACAGACAGAAGCTACATTCAATTCTAAGCCTGGTTTTCTGCTAACAGGTTTCAGAAATGGTATTTCTTCATTCTTCACTTCTTGAAGAATGAAGCTGGGTCTGTGGGTGGGGAAATCAGGCCTTGTGTTCATTTAATTCTGGAAAACTGGGTTGCAAGGCTTATTTTACTACCACTCTTTCTGCACGTGTAAGTGCTGCAGTGAGGTCTTGTGACAAGTGCCATCTAGTGCTGACAGACACAGCACATCTTGTTCTTAAGGTTCCTTTTTAAGTACCTACCCCTTGACACCAGAAAGAGGAATGTCAGTGAACAGAACTGCAGTCCAGCACTGTTGCGCTTTTCTTACCTGCCCTCTGCAGCACCAGCTGTGGTGTATCCTTGCTCTGCAACACTCTGGGAACTTCCCAAGGTCTGCGTGCTGCCCCTATCAGGTAACTGCCCCGTGTTTATCAATGTGCTGCCATCTGAGGTTACAGGAACTGACTGATCTATGGATACCTGCAAGGAGTAAATACAGTAATGTCTTTATGAAATTTATGATGCAATCCATTGCCTATTTTCTCCCCTCCCCCCATTATTTGTACCTCAGCATAAGTTAGATAACAAGCAGCAATACTATAAGGCAAGCACAAGCATACAGAGAAAGGATAAATACAGTCTTACTTTTGCCATCACTACAGAGCTACTGACAAACACAAAATTCAGACCCTGGTAAAGATGAGGATCACCAACCCAGTAACAACTGTTGAGCAAGCTACTGGCAAACCAGCAACACCAGTCCCAACCTGACATTTTCAACTTGAGTGAATAACTTTGACTATAAACATGCAATGGACAGAACAGAAATTCAATCACTACAGGAAAGCAGTAGGCAGCTAATAAAACATAGTTTCAATTCTAACTCTCAGACAAAAATACACAAATGTATCACACGAATTCAAGTTTCATAATGCACAAAATCAGCTCATCCTCCTTCCTTTCTTAGGGTAGTATCAGGAGGCTGGTTGGCACCCACCCACACCTATGTCGCCAAGACAACAAGAACACTTTCCTCCCGCAGGAACACTTGCACTATTCCAACGGTAGACTGAATAGTTCACAAAATTACCATAAAATCATCTCAGAAAGAACATGAACATGGAAAGATTCAGCAAAGTACAGGCTGTAACTGCCATCTGTCATTAACACGTACGGCTTAGGAAAGGCGCATTATATAAAAGCTGGAGAGGTGGGGGAGAGGAACACGAACAGAAGAGTAACTCAGTAACTCAGACTGGTGTAAATACAAAGGCTGATCTGCCATGATGAATCCACAGCATATGCACAGCTGAAAAGCACAGAGCTGGTAGTTTGGCTTAGGTCTGATAGCCAGACCAGAGTCCTTTCTTTATGCCATTTCTCACATCTCAAAGATCTCTCACTCTGCAATGGCAGATGTCCCTTTTTGGACAGCCAAAAATGGCAGATGCTCCCAACATGGAACCTACAGTCCCACAGCAAGCTAAATCCACTCTCCCACCTCAAAGTTCACTTCAATCAGCAGTATTTTCTAACGCACTGTGTTATTGCTAATTCCTAACTGGCATTTAAGTATACAAACAACTTCTGTCATGATGACTCTTTTACACCAAGATGACATCAATATTTTCAGCCCTCAGTTGCCTAAGAGTTCAAGGACACAATTTGACTTGGATCTCCCCAGAGCCACCTGTCAGTCAAAGCCACAGAAGAAATCTAGCCAAGAACGAGATGAGTAAGCTGTTGCCATTTTGTTTAGCAAGGGAAGATGGAAAACAAGTACTTACTAGAACACAAAAAGAGAAGGTTTGGTAGTTGACAAGACAGCACCACAAAGGACAGTAAGGCAGGGCACATGAACAGCCAAAGCACATCACAAACATTGAATGGTGGAAGGAAATGTTCATATCTACCACCACCAGCCACTTTGTCCTGCTAATGCTGTACATCTTGCTCTCAACAAGCAGATCTGGAAACTAACACAGGTTCCCCACATGGGAAGCTCAGGACAACAAATGCTCTTCATCACCTCAGTCCAAAAGCCAGCGATGCCAAGACCCCATTTAAAACTAACCTGTGAGTAGGAGGTTGAAGCTGTACGTGGGCTGCGAACAAAATCCATAAAGAAGGCCCCATCCTGAAGGCATCAGAGGAAGTAGGCCCATTAATGGCAACAGCAACAAGGAGTTGAAGAAAAGCAAATACAATGTTGTGCAAGTATGAAATGACCACAGAGAGAAAGCATGAGGAGAATGCAAATCCCAAACAGATCCAGCAGAATGCAGAGCATCAGGAGTCACTCACACACATACCTTCACTTTCTCTCTCTGTAACAAGACAGTGCTCTTCATGCACAGATGCTTTTTCAAAGACTTGAAACCCACACTGATCAGAAGCCAATTGAAACTACAGTCTTCTCTCCACACTTCATAGCAGAGAGACTTGAGCTCTAAAGTATGTGGGTTTCCATCCCAAATGCAAAGCTGAACAGTGATACAGAAACCTGTAGAACTGCATGTGTCACGACAAATATCCAGAGACAGACAGCAATTTCTCTAGTCTGTCAGTCATTCAAATGATAAAGAGGGAGAGGCAGAGAAGCACTTTCAGGAAGCACATTCCGCCTCTGAAATACAGGTCTGGTATGGTACAAAGGGAAGGGGAAAAAAATTCAACACACAGATCTTTCCAACACTGTGTTTAATACTTCATGCAAAATGAAGATCCTGCCTGCACAATGTTCCCATCTACTTGCAAACCCTGAATGAATTTATCCCAGGCTGCTATTCAAAGACGTGTCAAGATTCTCTTATCACATAAGACAATGCAGTGGAACTCAACTAGATTTTCATTGCCTATTTGCAATTCTTTATTCTGTTCCCTAGGCAAAATATTTTGTCTAGCCTGCAGTTAGGATGAGCTTACTCTGTTATGTACCTATAAAAGTATTTTCTCGAAAGAACCACCACCAGGGTTATATGGCTAGCAAGTTACACAGTGCTGAAGCAGAGCCAAGCATCCTTTATCCATGGCAAGGACTTCCCAAACAGATTATACACCAAGTTAACTCACTGTGATAAACCCATATTGTACTGCCCAGTAACTGGCTGAAGTGACTTGTCAGTTCTACTCTGCAACAGAGTAAAGGTGCAGCCAGTGGCTCTGTTTTGCTTTGGAATAACTCCAGCACTGAAGAGCATCCTAGAAAAGCACTTGCCCCCTGGCTGCTGACAGAGCACACAGCTGTGACAAGTTGTCAGTGCTTTGGCTGCAAGTCTCTGGATATACCCATGCTGGTGAGCCCTAAAGGGCTTGTGTTGTCCTGGAAACATGAGGCGCACACTTGCCAATGTTTCCAAGTGAGCACAAAGTTGTTTGTCAGGCTACCTCCACCAGCACCTTTCCAACAAGTGCAAGCCATCAATCTGGAGATCCCAACTGCTTCTCTTCAAGTCCCTGTACGTAAACAGTTATGAAAGTGTTTACTACTGTTGTGTGAAAAGCTTTCAATAGATAACTTGCTCTTCAAGATTCTCCAATTAACCTTACAGAAAAGCTTTCAAGTATAGTTACTTTAAAAATTACACAAAATCCTGTTTGCTTTTCAGCACTTACTGATGGTACAATGGCTGCTACTTGGTTTCCAACACACCAGTGCACCAATGCTGAGGAAGCCAATTTTGACTTTTTCCCTTTGCTGCCCAGAACAATCAGACACAACATTCTTCTGTCCTGGTCCTAGATGGTCCAGCTTTACTGGTAGAAAGAGGTATTTACAATTTCTGTATTTAAAGAGGGAAGTTTGATGAAGCTGATTTTCCAAAACAGTTGAAGAGGAGAATGGCAAGGCCTGATTTATGATCTGGAAGTTTACAAACATGCTTCAAGCCAGTTTCTGCAACTATTTTTTCCAAGCCTAGCATGACCTGCTCCAGGATCACATCTGTGTTTTGGAAACACTCATTTAACAAATAGGTGCCTATTACTAAGATGATTGCAGTTACTCTATCACTTCAACTAGGAATATCCAGGTTTCCAGAATAACTCAACACTTGTCCCTGGTGGCAGCAGAAAAGGGTGGACTGTGGAAACATTAGGTGGGAAGAGAAAAATACTGAAACAGATGGTTGACAGGAAATCTGAAATCTGAAAACTTCTTCTTTATAATATTTCAACTGTTGAACCCAAAGCCAGATCACACTGAAGTGCTGTACCTTCATTCATCAAATATTTCTGGTTGGACTTGGAGGCAGAGTTCCTGCTCTCCTGGCACCCACAGAACAGTCAACAGGAAGGCTGAGGGGATAGCACAGTCTTTTCTTTAGCTGTCTGAAGAGAGATCCAGGAAGAGAGTTTTCTCCAGCCTGGAGTTTGGCCAGTAAAGGAAGGACATCTAAATCACTACTCAGGAACACATCCTCTCCTCTAAGCTGAAGCAAGTGACTGGAGTTCCTGCTGTTCAAGTTCTACTGAGGCTCCAAGCAGTCATGGTCTAGAGCTTGATTTTGCCCTTAAAGACAGCCTTCATACAGATAGAGACAGCACTGACCTACTAAATCTGAAAATCAAACCCTGACTGAAATGAAATGTGCTACTGGAAAAGGAAATGGACTAATTAATAAATACCACTTAAGTTAGCAACACACACTGGGACAGTATCCCAGGAACTTCATCTCATTCTCACAGTTGGATAGCTGTACCCCAACCTCTTCTTATGCCCTTACACACGAAGGCTTAAGGGCATCCCTAGTACAGGACCAGTTCTTGCTGGATTCTAGAATAAGATGTGGTAGGATGCACCCATTTGCTTACAGAAATAATCTATTATTTGAGAAATTTCTACACAAAAATAGCAGCTGAAGAAAGGCCAGAAACTCTTTACCTTACGAGGGCTGTCCATATAGGTGGGTGTGATAGCAATGCTCCCACTCTCCGAGGGCTGCCCAGAGCTCTTCCCAGAAAGCATTGCTGCTTGCTGCTCCCCCAGTGTCCTGAAACAAAGGAAGGAGCGCAGAGTTTGTTCAGACACACTCTGTGTCAGCTCCCACCCAAAGGGAAGCACTGCAGAGGGGTACTACCATATTTTCAGGCATTTGCTCTCCCACACTCTGAAGCACAGAGTCAATCCAATGTCTGTAAGTACTTTTTACCCCACATAAACAACACGGACTCTTGATCCTACTCAGTTTCATTATGTATATGCAATACTACCTTATCATTACCAAAACATCAACATTTTGTATGCATTTAACAGCAACTATGTTTTAAATTGTGCTTACAGCTTCTCTGGTATGAGTAATCTGAGTTTCTTTGAGCCATTCTAGATCAATACCAAAAAAGAACCTGAGAAGTTTCACAGATGTTGTAATAAGAGTTATCTGTGAAAACAAGCTATTTTGTTCAGGCTATGTTTGCTACCCAAGGTTCATACTGAGACCACTCAACCAGTGTGGAGTACCTGTGTACACTTAGGTCCCAGTGAAGCTGCTCTTATGTGGATACAACTGTACTGGCAAATCACAAATAGATGATAAACTTGATGTGTAATGGACTGAGATGCTACTTTAGAAGATGCTCCTTCTAGGTTACCAGGTATTCACTTCTCATGTTCCTCTCTAGTTTTTGATATTCATTCTATTAATTGAAACATAATACACTGGAAAAGCCCAGTGTTTCCCAAGCCCTGCCACAAAAGTACTAAATAAGCAGGATTCCACATCCCTTTTTGTAATGCAAAGTTCTCCAAATCTGCTTTGGGGATACATAGGAAGGATGTTCTCATGCTCTTCACACAGTCTACTTGTAGAGACTCACTTCTGACTGGCTTCCATCTGCAGCAGAGCTGAGAGTGCTGAGGTTCCTTTCTTCCCAATGGGAGGCCCAGACTGCTCCAGAGAGTGGGTGGGAATTGGACCAGCAATCTGCAAGCCTTTCATGGCAGACCCTTTCTAACAAAGGAAAAATGAAAGCACATATTTAATCAAGCTAGGTGTAATTAATAAGCAAGAACACACCATCTCACATCAGCAGGCCTTTACTATGTACACTTTAAAATGTTAGCTAAACCATAGGTACATAAGAAGTGGAACAGCCTAGTGCCTTGTGTGAATGCTGTTTCAAAATGGGTGTTATTCTAGAAAAGGCAGATTTGCTCTGAAATAAATTACCAAATTCAGTGTATGAACTGAAATAAATTTGGTAAGCATTAACCAGTTTCTCATCATCCTCTTGAAATTCCTGTTCACCAGGAATTCACCCGTATGGTTCTCTTTTCATAACCCTTTTACTAAGTCTACAGCATACAGCCAGCCCAAATTGCAGTTACCAGCTTAACTACCTCACAAATCCTTTATCAATTATCTGCATCACAAGGTACAATAATATGTTCAGGATAACCACATCTACAGCACAAAGCAATTAACATTTGCAAAGAGGTAGCATCAGAAAACTAGGACTGTGGTAAAGAGAACACTAGCTGAGTAAAAATCAGAGCACCAACAGGCTAAGATGTGGCTGTGCTATGTGGAAGGGCTTGGTTTGTTACTGAATGAGCTATCTCTTCTGGTTCTCGTTTCAGCCACAGCAGCATAGGACATCCATTCCATGTGAATTTAATTAGTTCAAGAATAGCAAAGTGTTAACAAAGCCATACTATTTGAAACCTGAAACAGTACATCAGTCAGCACTGTGCTTTATGTACTGATTACCCATACATAAAGCACAGCTACAGGTTGGGCAGAGATGAGATTCAGAGCAGCCCTGTGGAGAAGGCCTTGGGGGTGGTGGTCAATGAGAAAACGAACATGAGGCAGCTTCAGTGTGCGCTTGCAGCCCAGAAAGCAACCATATCCTGGGCTGCATCAA
>JBAFWW010062224.1:3812-16163 GCA_036873685.1 Agapornis canus | reverse complement strand
CAACTCTTTGCATGCAGCCATCCAGCCAGTTCTTTATCCACCGAGTGCTCCACCTGTCAATTTGGTGTCTCTCCAATTTATTAATAAAGATCACTGTGTTTCTTAAAATCGATGGGAAACTAAAAGTTCCCATCGAATATTGACTGTTGTACATTGTATCTACTTTACAAGTGAACCATTTCAGACCCCTGGACTACAGGCTGAATGCAAATGTTTTAAGTATTTTCTTGACAGATCAAGCTTTAAGGAACAAGATAAAGAGGCATCATGTAACAGTTCAATATGTATGAGCCAAGCCATTAAATAATGCCTGTAATTAGAGGAGAAGGAAACACACCAGGAATTAACATTAAGTTTGGAGAGGCAACTTGCAACTCCATAATAATAAACGAACAAAAAAGCAAACAAAGAAACAAATCCAAACCAAACCTTAAACAGCTAGGAAATCTGTATCAGAAGTTAAAATCATCAAATGTGCTGTGGGTGCCATGAATGGCATTAAAAGAGACCTACTAAGGATAAAAATAAAAGTGCAACTGAATGTCAACATCCAATAGGCTACTGTGGGAGATATGGGGGGTGGACAGAAAGCATTTTAAAATTTACTGAAGACCAAGAATACAAAAATTATATCTGAACAACTAAAGCTGACTTCTGAAAAGCTTAGCCTTACCCCCCCTTCAAAGCTAACAGAACAAAGATTTATTCAAAGGGTTTCTTGTTGTTTAAGCTAGTGAAGAGTCAAAGGCAAAGAAAGAGCAATTAAGAGAGATAATGACAATACTGATTGCTTTGCATCAGTCTTTATTACAGAGGATGTTATGGTGAACCTATTCCAAAACTACTTTCTTTAAATAACAAGATTGCTGGTGTGCAAAGTGAAATGTCACAGAAAAGTGTGAGAAAACACACCTGATAATCTAAACTCCAATTTAGATAATATTCATCCAAGAGATCAGAAGGAATTTGAATGTGATGCTGCTGAGCTGCTTAGCAAAAACATGCAGTTTTTCCCTAAAACTGTATCAGGTAGGAGGTCTGGGGAGCAGGGGATATAACTGGGCCAATTCAGATACTTGTTAGTTTTAGTGTTTACTTGATATATTTGTTAAAGTGATATTAGTTGACAGACTGAGAAACACCTAAAATATAGTCATGGCAATATCACAACCTTACAGTTTGAGGCAGTAGTACTATAATAGACATTTCTGCTTCTAGAACACTTGAGAGATAAGTAAATAAATTAAGCAGTTGTGAAATGAGACTGTAAAGTCTCAGAATGAATCAAAAGGCTCACTAACTCTGCAGCTTTTGAGAAGAGACAAAGGTACACAAAGATACCCACTCCCTTGGCAGCTGAACTGCAAAAAATGACTTAAGACAATAAAAAACCCTGAGTGGGAATATACCACTGAGCACTTTGGAAAATGAACTTTTAATGTTAATAAAAATGATTTCCTATATTTAGAAAAAACACAAAAATGATGCTTCTGAGGCAGACTGAGCACAACTAATGCCTGATCTAAAGCCTATGAAAATCAGTGACTTAGCTGACTTCAGAATTGAATCTGATTTAAGAACTTCCTATCTGCTCATGAAGAATGGGATGAAAATTCTTCCTAGTTGATCTCTCACATGAGAGTATCTATTAGAACGTCATGTTCTTGGCATTACCCATTCAAAAGAAATGACAATATTTCTATTATTTTCAGAGATAATCCCTTACCAGCATACTAATGGAAAAAAACATCCCGAACAAACTAAAACTCATCTAAAAACAGAGTAACAAGAAAATTTAAGTGGGCCACCTCACTATAACTTCACTGAACAAAAACTCTTACAGTCTTTCTTGAATTTCAATTCCACTGTCTTATAGGGGGAAACAGAGTTTCAGAGTGAACTCTACTAGCAGCTTTCTTAACTGCTTTATTATTGCCTTTTTAATTTTAATAATGAGATTCACCTTGGGTTTTCCCTGAAGGCAATTAGTTAACAGAAGTATTCTCATCTCACACTAGGTATTGCAGAAATAAGTTCTCCACTGAAGTGGAATCTGAATTTTCAAACTTTGTAAATACAGATTAAAAGAATGGTATGCCCATTAAGTTAATGTTCTAAATCTCACTGCTATGACAGACTGAAAGACTAATAATCTTGTATATGTTATTATCTTAAACAAATTTTATGTCTCTACAGTTAAATGCTTGACCATATAATTTGTTTCTGAGACATGAAGACAACAAAAGTACTTGACAAGCTTAACAGTTCTGTACTTTAAAATACATGGGATGAAGCACAGCACATAACATATAGTATGTTATGGTTATTTCTGCTCCTATAATGAATCACTACACAGTTTAACAATCTGCATCTTATCTGCAGGGTGAAAACCAAGACAGACAACTTACATTTTCATAAAACTGTGCATTTAAATAATACCTGGTAACTTACACACACAATCAGACAAACATTTGTAGTTACAAACAACCACTTTGGATCAAATGAGCCCAACTAATACTTTACATACAATTTCATGTACATAAAGGTACTTCCACTTCAGGTAGGTTATCCAAATTTTCCAAGCCAAAAATCCTGTATGTAATTATTTATAAAACATCATCCCTCTGTGAGAAAAGGAAAATTCCACATAGATAAAAAAATCCAGAACAGGCAGGAAAAGAATGGTCTTACCTTGTATGAAATGTATAGTAATGTAATTATTGGTATGGAATATTTCATCACGTGCATCTAAGAAATTGCAAAAAAAAAAAAAAATTATAAAAAAATTGGTTATTTTGATGATACACTTATTTGGATAGACTTGATTTTTAATGAATTGATACCTGACATATTTATCATATGGTGGAATTTGCAGTTTTAATTTTAAGACCATGTTCTGATTTTGTTTTCAAGTAAAACCCTTATCACAGACCCATTAGAAATGATGGATTTTTATCTACATACTATCTTAAAGAAGTGGAAAACACTGTATCATTTAGTATAACAGGCTGTAAAGGTCTTACCAGACTGCTGATGATTTCTTAATATGGTGACTAAGACTTTTGTAGCAAAATTGTGGTCATTTTTCATTGCCACATCTACATTGCCATCTAGTGTATTCAAATGGAATTGTTTAATACATAAATTGTTTAATATATAAACTACTAGAAAATACATTTCACTTACTAAATTTATAGAAATGTACTTGAGATATCCAGTTTAGGAGGACTACAAACAAAATTCATTTCAGATGCCTTAGAATTCTGAGTTGTGATTTGGTTTAGATATGGAGCAAACCCACATTTTGTGAAATGCTGCAAGTCTAGCACTAACCCTCTGTGATGTGTAGAGATGGATACACTTCAGGACAAGCTTCCATACTTCCATACTGCACAGGCCAAAAGATGCGAATACACACATGTGGGATGTCCAGAGGTACTTCATTCTGGAAGAAGACAGACACATTTTTGGTGATCATCTGGAGCTCTGCTAAGCTGTGTTGATGAGAACAGTTAAGAGAAATTCTGAACACAGTTGTCTTGGACTTTCAGGACTCTGAAATAACTGAGTGAAACACTTTTGCACTTTGTTACGTGCTTTTGAGAACATTTCTGCTCCCAAACTTCAAAACATTATTCCTGGCAGAATTTTGGCAAATGCCTCAGTCTACAAGAAGAAACACACCAGGGAAAGAAAGAATCATGATCAGTTTGTGGTCAGCGTATTTTAGACTTCTATAAAAATATACTCAATCATCTAAAAAGCCTTCAGTAGAATTAAAAACTCCCCAAAACCATACCTCATTGTGCTTAATGCCAGACATCCAAAAAGAACTGTGTGAATCAAGTTGTAAGCAGCATCAGGCTTCAATATTATTGTGCATTCGCCCATTTTTTCCATCAACTGGACTTGATTTGAACCACTAATTAAACAGAAGATATAAGAAGTGTTATATTAAATTCTGTAGTGTATTTTATAGTTGTCTGAATTTTAAAATGCATTTAATCCTTCTGATGCTGGTGATCAATAGGACTGCTACCATTTCACATATGGAAGATAAAATGTTCTATTGTATCAGTTATGCAATTAACTCTGATAACACCAATTTGATGCAGCATCAGGTATTTATTTTCATGTCTAGTTTTCTGGAAATGCAATGGATATAAATGAGCTGGTTTAGAATGAGATAAAATTGTTTACAGATAGGTATAGTTGGTTTATTGCTTGAAGCAGTTACTCCCACAGGCTTCACAGGGCTTTTGATGAGAATGAAGAACTTAACTGTTTTGTGGGGTGGTGCTGGTATATCTGGCTGCTATTACAGCTGTAAATTGGAAGTAAATTTACAGAAAAAGAAATTGCTGAAAGGACTGTCTTGAGGTGGCCAGTCTTGTGAATGTATATAAAGGGCTGATCAAAAAACATAAACTGCTCAAAAGAGTGGGTTTTTTGCTTTTATCACATGGGGGACAACTGAGATAACTGAGCAGTGTTAAAAATCAGGGTAATGTTTTGGATTATATCTAGAATTACAGAAAGTAAGAGCTGCAGAGCATTTTGGTTTTAAAATTGATTGATGCACTCAGTTTTTTTTAAGTGGCTGGTTGAAGAGTATCAAAATGCCTTACAGATAACTATGACTTCATAACTAACATAACATAGTTTCAGCATGTCTTGGATCTTTTCCCTCTCCCTTCCCCTGTTTCTCTTTCCCTTTTATCCTGTTCTCCATAAAATTAGGATGAATGGTGTTAGTTATATGATACTCCTTGAAACTGTTTGAATTAATCAAGTTGTCTATCATCCATCCTAGCTTTTGCCCAGGTTGTAAATGCAAAACTGAGAGGTCTGTAATGAACCATCTTTTTTTTTTTAAAAAAAACAGCAGTTCAGTACTAATTATCTTCTGGTGTTCTGTAAATACCTCTAAGACCTACAGATCAGCCAGGGAAACTGGCAGCAGTGATGCATGGTTGCAGTCTACTGCTTCTTCACACAGATGATGCAAGTTCAGTACAGACCATCCTAGCTCATTTATGGGCACTCTGAGGGTATGACCAGGGAAGTCTTTCATTGGGAACGTTTTGCTTAGGGAAAATGGGAAGAACAAAATAAACTAATGCCATTTTCTATAAAGACACCCTTTCCCTGCTTCCCCTCTCACCACCAAAATCCAGCCAACTCTACACGTACTGCGAAACTTGAACAGCAAATAAAAGGAATCTAGGGAAGAATGCTTTCTTGTTCAGCCTCATTACATCCTTTGCATTTTAGCTTTAATACTTATTTTACATGATCTCTGTATTACATGCCCTACTGTTTCCCTAGTACCTGTGGAAAGTAATACTCTATTCTGCTGTATAAAACTGTGACTTCCTTAGCCTGCTGAAGAGATAAGTGACAGAAAATGTGAATTATTTTAAGAATGTATTTTACCTGAGGTTCCGAAAGGCAACAATTACAGCTGCTACTGTCATAAATAAGACAACAAATACGTAGATGTAAAAAAGTAATGTATCTGAGAGTCTTGAAAAAGTATTTAATGGCAGTAAACCAAAAGCTTCTTCACAAAGATACAGGTTAGCATCAAAATCTCTAAAGAAAAAAGAATAATCCTTGTCATCATATATTTCATAACTTGATGTCAAAAAGGACCAAAGTTTCCTTTTTTCCAAGAAATTAGAAAGCCAGACTTATGCAGATTATTACAATGAAAATTCACTATATAAACATGCATTAAAAATCCATGCTTTATCGTCAAGATTTAAAATAAGAAGAACCTGCAGGCTTCACTTAGTGAGCCATACAAGAAAGCAAAATTGAAGCTGATTCATACCTTGTTGCCCCAAATCCAAATTTTGCTTTCAGAAATTTGAATATATGCTCATCTGACTCAAGATTAAGAATTTTCTACAAAGGATGGGAAAAAGAAAGGAAATTATATTTTAAGTATCAAAAAAATATAGCTTTACACAATAAACATTTTTTCATCATTTAAATGAAACTGTGTGGCAACACAGGCTTACTGAGATAGGGTGTTCTGCAGTCAAGCAAGCATTGAGTCTGTAATTATGGTCCTGTGGTCCAAAGGGCAAGTTACTTGTGTTTTAGAATATCTACTAGGGTTAGCTTCTTATTTACAGATAAAGAATTTCCAGCACAAGTTGTTTTTTGCTGTGCTCTTTATTTCTATGACTTATCTTATTTTACTTTTAATTTCCATGTGTACTAACTTTTAATCCGTTGAAACAGATCTCTTGAAGAGACTAAAACTCTAAGGCAGAAGAAGTGTTACAGTCATGAATCTCTGCAGACAGCTATGCACACAAGAAGCAACTCAAGGTATGGCATGGTCTACAAAATTTTTATAACAACTAGTCTTTTTAAAGTTCATTCTTTGAAAAGTAAATTCAGTGAAAAACTTCGCAAATGCTCAGCAGTACCAACATGCAGTATAACCTACAACTATTACAAAATTACTGGTGAGCTTCAAGTTATAAATATATATTCTGTTATTTGGTGTTAATTTATGAAGTTTTAAGAGTATGTTTAAAAAACCTATAAATCAAAAAAGATTAGCAAAACAATCTTTCATTTCCAAAACACAGTCTCTGAAATGCAGTGAAATCTCACTGCAACTTTTATTTAATAATATTACTGTAGATAGTTAACAAATAGCTTTTAATGTAAAAATTTTGTGAGTGTGTATATTAAAGAATATTTGCTTACCTTGATGAATTTATTTATTAGGAGAGTCAAGCACAAGACTAATAGTACATGGAGGATAAGCTTCCCAAGCCTATTAAGCAAGGGACCTTTTTTTAGGTTTTTCTAGAAAGAAGAAAATATTAGTATTTCAGTACTATTTTGGTAGGTACGTGGAACAAAATATTAGTATTTCAGTAAATTTATATGTATTTGAAACAAAAGAAACACAGACTACTTGAAATAGATTGTATGATAGGCCTGATCAGGACCAGATTATATTAGATTCATGTAAGCACAAATGTACACAGAGCCAAGTATCCAGAATATTCTGTTGGGAGGCAGAGCCATAAATCCATAAGCAAGTGCAAACTGCAGCTTGCACTATCATAAAAGTTAATAGCAATCACAGAATTATAGTGTCTGATGTGCTTGGTTGTACTGCAGTTAGTGTAATTGAATCCATTATTTGATCATGCAATGTTTCTGTGGCTTTACACTATACTAATTCCTCTAATTAGTAATTTAAGATTATAATGTAGGTAAACTACTCATTTATGTCCTTTATTTAGTACTACAAAAATATTTTGGTACCTACCTGGATTGTTCTTGCTATCAAGACAGAAGCATTAAAACTTATAAGTAATGATCCAAGAATCATAGAATTAAAGAACTGTAAGACACAGACTAGCAGCAATCCAGAAATCTGAATGATATAAAGCCATGTAACCTGTAACAATAGTAAGATTTTTTATGCCTAAAAAAACTTTACAGTCATACCTGATTTTATTTGAATGTTTTATAATTTATTTCAACATTATTTTTACAAAAAAATGTACCATCTTGTACTGAATCATTACACTTAAAGCCATTACTATATCCTTTTTGTATTTATGTCCTGAACGAGTTAGGTTAATGTTTTATACCTAGGAAAGTCTGATTCTACAATAAAGCATGTAAGTTAAACAATTTCAGAATGAGGGAAATACTAATAACTTAGTATTTGAATATGTTTTGTATTTTCTTTAGTCAAATAAGTGTTTCTGTAGCAGTCTCTAATGGCTTTATGACTGGAGTTACAGTTCAGTGCAGATCAGCAATCAAACAACAGATGATTTCTCTGACTTTTTTTCTAACAGTTTAGTATAGCTCTGTTCCAGCTATGCTAATTCAGCTGAATGCAGACACTAAAACCCAGCTGATTTTCTGATGCAGTGGTAAAAAAATGTCAATCTTATCTGATGCAAAGATCCTGAGTTCAGTTTTGTGTTACAGCAGTAGTGTAAGTCTGTATCTAAAGTCCCAAGGAGCTCCAAGATGTTTAATTAGCACTTTTTGGAAAACTAATGTGTAACAGTAGTTGCGCAGTAAGTCCCTTTTGGTATAATTCAAGATGAAGCTGGTAATTTGCAAACTTTCAAGGTTGTTGATTGCTAACTAATTGCTAACTCCAGCTTACATCTGCAAATATAATGAAAAGTTTAGAAACTGTTACATAAACCATAGATATCTTTTCAGTTAAATTACTAAAACCACTAATATTCAAGTGTTTCAAATTTAAAATGAAGCAAACAAACGTGAACAATTCTTCCTCCCACTGTAACCTTTCTTGAAGTTAGAACCTTAGTAAGGTTAGAACCTAATGTAAGCTTCTACAAGTGCTAAAATAATCTTGGTACAATTTCACAGGGACATTAAGTTCAAAGACAATGTTTTTATCTTCCTCAGTGTATTTTATTTCCTAAGATTGACTGCAAATGATCCCTTAACTTAATTACACTTGTTTTGCCTTTTGTCTCATGCAATTTAGCAATATAGCAGTGAGGATGTTATCTTGTGGTGATTTTCACAGTATGAAAGCTAACTGCTTCTCTTGAGCAATCTGATCTTCTTCCTGCTCTTTGTGGTGCAGTGCCTAAACCTAACTTTCAAACAGGGATGCACAATACTTGAGGCCAAATTCATACACTGTTATTACTTCAGTTTAGGCAAAGATTTTTTTTTTTCCTGGACACTTCCAGAGGACATGCTCAAGCTGTGGTATTAGATCAACTCTCAGATAGTGTTTAAAGGTATCAAATAGTGGTAAACCACAGCTGTGTCTGAACAATTAGGTAAAAATTAAACAACAGAAATGAATTATAAAATCAGATGAAAAAAAAATCAGAAATGATTTTGCTTTGATGATTCATTTTTTACACTTGCAGTATATATGCTGTGATTAGTTAAAAGCACAAAGCAGCACAGTGTATTATCTGTATTACTTTTGGCATCTGAACAACGGGTTAGTAAAATACCTCCAAAACTGTTAGCTTTATGATAGGAAAAAAAAAAAAAAAAAAAAAAAAAAAATATTCAAAAAAAAATTTTAATTTTACTTGAAAAAAAAAAAAAAAGATATTTCCAAACATAATCTTACCTTTGCTGTGGGAAGCAAGTCAAAGGAGTCTAGTACAAATAATGCCAATGCTTGTATCAGCATCATAAACTGATTAAATTGCCAAGTCAGGCTAAAGAGAAATGTTGCTATAAATACAGCCATAAATGTCAATCTCTGGAAGGAGGGAACAAAGTTTTAACTTTATAATTTCCTTCATTAAAAAAAAAAACAAAACAAAAAAACCCCAAACAACACCAACCAAAAACCTCACCTTAATTTGTCCATTTTAAAAACCATTTACATGAGCTTTCTACCTCCAAGTGCTTGGACGGTAACAAATATTTTCGAGAGTTACAGATTCATGTATTTCTGCCTGTATTTTATCACTGTAGTAATACTTGCAAAACAGCAGTGAGATCTCAGTTTAAATCCATAGATTAACATGCAATACATATTTTATAGCAGTTATTTTATCAACTTGAGGAGTAATAATTTCAGAACTGTTTGTCAGAAAAACTGTAACACCTACTGGCTTTTATTCTTACAGATCAGGACCACATCTTAAATTTGGAAACAAATTAAAGAAATTCTTTAATCCTTGTGCTTTACAAGCTTATTTCCTGCCTGCTTTGTGTTACTGTAATGATTTCATAGAAACACAGGACTCATGTACTCTTCAGAGCTTACCTTCGTATTTCTTCACTTCTGAGCACAGAATCATACAATCATGGAATTGTTACAGCCAGAAAGAACCTTAAAATAATTTAGTTACAACCCTTCTGCCATGGGGACACCTCACACTAGACCATGCTGCCCAAGGCTCTATCTAACCTGGCCCTGAACACTGCCAAGCGTGGAGCATTCACCACTTCTTTGGGCAATCTCTTCAGTGCCTCACTACCCTCACAGTAAAGACCTTCATTACACCTGACCTGAACTTTCCCTTTTAAATTTCCCCTTGCCCTACTGCTATGCTCCCTCCTCAACATCCCTATAGGTCCAATTCAGATACTGGAAGGCTGATACGAGGTCTCCACAGAGCTTTTCTTCTCCAGGCTGAACAGCCCCAACTTTCTAAGCCTGTCTTCATACAAGAGGTGCTCCAGCCCCAATATCATCCTCATGGCCTCCCCTGGACTTGTTCCAACAGCTCCTTGTCTCTCATATGTTGAGGTCACCAGAACTGCACACAGTACTCCAAGTGGGGTCTCATAAGAGCAGAGCAGAGGGGCAGGGTTAGGGTTCCTTCAACCTGCTGATCGTGCTTCTATTGATGCAGCTGAGGATATGGTTGGCCTTCTGGGCTGTGAGCGCACACTGAAGCTGGCTGATGTTCAAGTTCTTTGTATTTCAATTACATTTAAATTAACAGAAGGCGTATCTGATTAATGTTTTTAATATTATAAGTGATCTGTGTGTGTATATTCTCTGCTATAAACACTTATTAAGCATTTTGTCCTATGTTTTCTAGACAGTTTTCTGATACTAATTATACTGTGTCATACATGTTAGAAATACTCACTTCTTGAGCAGGCTGTAAATTAGTTCTGAGTAGGTATGTGATGGCTGCTATCTGAACAGCAAAGAATGGTAGTGCCCAGTTCTCTCTTAAAGGAATGGTGAATTCTACTCTTGTAGTATCTATTCTGTACAAAACAAATAGAGTTTCATAAATATAAAACAAAACACTAACTTGGTGACAGAGAGGTTGTAATGATAGGCATCTTTGTGGTATTTTAACTTCTTATGGATACAAATAATGTCTATACACTCTAGCTCCTTCAACATGCCTGGCTCTAAAACAAATCATTATAAAATTTCTGCAAGTCACCCACTGTTTCTGTATCTAAAATGTTGTACTTCGGCTTCACTTACTGCTAAAAAACTTACACTATGGTAAATCTTACCCAAAACTTACACTATGGTAAATCTCACCCAAAGCATAGCTTGGGTAGTTTAAAAATGAACAAACAATAGCCAAAACAAAACCGCTCTCAAAATGTTGAGTTTTCATGTCACAGGTAATTTTACTTCATTTTTTAGTTTGTAAAAAGCATATATAAGAATAAACAGGTATCAATTTCTTCACAGTGACCCTAGTGCCATAGATCTGAATGCCACTAAACTGGTTAGGAACTTTTTTTGAATATTCTAGCATAAGAAGTATGGAATGGAAGTGAGTAAATGTTCCCCAGAGGGCATTCATTTACAAAGCCTGAATTGAAAGTTAAAACAAAAAATTAATTCTCTTTTTTCTCGTGTAGAGAAAATGTTTGCTAAAAACTGAAGTAAGCAACACATCTGAGACATGCTAATAAAGATGAAAAAAATGTCTAAAATGTAGTAACTCGGTAGCTTCATCTGGACAGAAAGTCTTTATCCAAATCAATTAAATTTTATTTGTACAAAGGATAATGTATAAAGCTTCCACTATTAGAAAAATGGACAAAACAGATCTGCTTCAAATACTCTGTAAATGGAAAAGATGAGTTCATGAAATAAATGTGAACTACTGCACACTGCATGTACTTTTTAATTACTTTCGTCTTTGGGGAAAGAAACATTTTACCTCTATATACTTATTTATTCTGTAATGGGCATACTTGCAGATAAACACCTTTAGAGCTGCTGATTAACATATCAAACAGTTTTGATAGAACTGACACTGTACTTTCATTTTCTTCATTAATAAACAGATAACAGCCTATGTCACCAGTCTTAGCTTCATGCCAGCAGCTCACTACTAGCATAAAGCCAGTTCTTCAGTTTTTTCTCCCCAGATTGAGAGTTCTCAAAATGATAAAGCATCAGAACAGCTGAACTGCTTCCTTTTTTCTCTGAATCCTAGTGTAAGAGGGAAACCGAGAAGCTGAAATTCTGAAAATTTTAGGTTATTGAAGAAATCCCTGGAGATGGGGTGTGGGGCGGTAAGGAGAGATCAGAAGGGCATATATACAGGTGCCTTTAACACCTAGGGGATCGTAGGCTGGAGATGACAGAACATCATCTTACATCACCTGGACATTCAGACACATCCAAAAGATGTAATCCAGTTTCAGAGACCAATATTAAACAAATTTTTCTACTCAAACTTCTTGAAACTGTAAAATCCTAGTCTCAATGTCTGATTGTTTTTTGATTATTCTGTAGTATTTAAACTTTTTTTTTTTTTTTTTATTTTTTTGGTTAATTTGGAAGAGGCCTTACAGTTTCTTTTTTTTTTTTTTTTTTTTTTTCCTCCTTTTTTTTTAACATTTTTTTTTTTT
>JBAFWW010062216.1:0-12013 GCA_036873685.1 Agapornis canus | reverse complement strand
TTTTATCTTAACCTTGTGGGTTTTCTTTCTTTTTTTTCTCCCCCGTCCCCCGGGGGGGGGGGGGGGGGGGGGGTAGGGGGAAGGTAGGGGGAACGGGCTTGTGAGTGAGTGGCTGCTGGTTCTGAGTTAAAAGCTGGGCTTAAACCATGACAATGACTTGGCACTTTTCTCCATGAAGGTCACTGCATTTAAGGTCTTCTCAGTACTGATACTTTATTTTATACAGGAGCTATATGATCTCTGTTTCATTTGTGTATGTTTTATTATTCTTAAAAACGAAAGCTGTAATTGTGCCATTTACTTATAATGGTGCTGGTGAGATCACAGTGAAGCTCTTTTTTCCTCTCTCTCACCTCTGTGTGGAGCACTTTTCTTTACATTACCATTTCTTTTCAGTTTCTGGAAGTTTGGTAGTTTATTTATAGCTTAGCCCTGCACTGAAGACTTGTTCAGGTAAATCTGCATAAAAAAAGGTGTGATTGCTCACTAGTACAGCCAGGCTAGCAGAAGTTCACCACATATACTTTGCTGCACAAGAAAAAACAAACGTCAAGCCACTTCAACTGTGAGAGGAATAGCTTTATGATAAAGTACATATATAACTACAAAGCAGAAATACATTGGTAAAGCACTTAAGTACATGCATTCTCCATCCTTGCAAGAAAATAAGCTGTGACCTTGTGAACTAAGGTCAGAAATAGTTTATTTGGCAGCATTAACATTGTTGTTTGCTTCTTTGCAGTTTGAAAACTACTGAAGTTAAAATGGTTTGTCTTTATAACACCGTGAAGGGAGTGAGTTGTATTTTTATCAATAATACTAGTACTGATTTAAAGTTCTGATTCAGACACATTCTCAGTTTACATCAGGACAGTCAACACGGTTAGACCTCCCAGGTGTTTTTCTTGCATTTTCTAGGATACGTAGCTCCTAATGACATTCTGTACAACTCTAGTGGTTTTTTTTAAATGTACCTTTTCAGTGATTTTAAAATAAACTAAAAATTACTAAATTACAGGCCACCTGTAGCGTTACCTCTTAAGAGGTTTCTTCGCAAGTTATTACGTAAGTTAGATAACCAGGGAACTTCATATGTACTTTCTATATTGAATGGAAAGCAGCTTTGGGTTTAATGCATGGAGAGAAACAGTGCATCAAAAAATGAGCAAAGCCACCTTGTATCATCAACAGTGCTAGTGCAGAATATTGTTTTTCCTCCCTTCAACCGGAGCTAAAATAATGAAAATAAGGAATAGCATCACATTTGGTGGCTGCTGTTCACAAACAGCAGTATTCAGTTTCACAGGTTACAAGGCAAAGGTTAATGTCCAGACAGATAAATGGCCATATCTCCTTGTCATTTTAATATTTTCTAATGGGTTTATATATAAATATCTTCAGGGTCTGCCTTACTAAGGACTTTTGTGCTAAAATGTGTTTCCTAATAGCCATTTAATAATAAAACCAGCCTACCTATGTTTCTGTTTTGAAGGTAAAATACTGTATTATTTTTCTTTGACATCCTACATATGACATTTGCACTAGAATTGTTTTCTTGCCTTGGGAGTTCTTGGGTGTTTGATAAATAGTATAATAGGTATTGGTCCACCTCTAATAGATGTATCACAGATTTAGGCTGTTACACATGGGAAAAGCAAATTGTTACCTAGGTATTTGTTATCCAGAAATTTATAGTCCAAGTTTCTATTTCATGATACCTGATCAAATTATGTAAATAAATTGAATCATGCTTTTATTTAAAATCTAGTGTATCAGTTAAATCCTTATATTGCACTTTGTTGTTTAGATTTACTATGTCTAGAGGTGATTGAAAAGGCAAATGAGAAGACAGTATAAGAGAAGATTGAGAATAGTCAATTGTCAGATAGTGAAAGGAAGAGCAGAATGCTTCAACCTACCACGTGCTTTTCTCATCTGTTAAGCCTAATTCTGTGGAGATTTGGTATTTTGCAGAACTACTTTATATTTCCAACAATAGTTCCTTTAATTTTGACCTTTGAGTTTCTTGAGAAAACTCTTGGGTTATATAGGGAACAATTTAATCCTTTTTATAACATTGGATTCATTTTAGTTGGGCTGTGGTTTCTATTTAAGTTTTAGCTCATGACCCAAGGCTTACTTTGGTCAGGGTACATGAAAAAAAAAATATTGATTTTCTGTCACTGTTAGCTTATTTTTTCTTATTACTTGCTTTAGAAGCCACTTAATTATTATACTCTTAAAACTGATGTACTCCAAGGTATTGATCTCACTTGACTTGTCATGAGTTGTCTTGATTTTTCCTGGTTTTTCTTCACCACAGATCTTGACACACTGTGTTTGAACCTACCTAGTATTATGTCTTATTTTAAAATGTCAAGAAACTTGATTGTGTGCAGCAGTTAAGTCCTACTGAAAGATGCTGTATCTGCGACAATCTTCCAGAAGCGTAAAAGAACTTGAATCTACAGTGACTGTGACTTTAAGTCTATCTTCAGGGTTGTTTGAGGGCCAAAAAAAGTATTTCAGTCTATTAATAACAGCTTTTTTTATATCACAAGTAAGAAAAAAATCTTCCTGGTTTTCTTTTTGTTTGTTTTGTTGGATGCTTTTGGGGTTTTAAGTGCTTCTGTTTGGAAAATCTCCTTAAAAGTTTTTAAAAGTGGTAGAGCTGTGTGCATGAATATAAGCAAACAGATGTATTATTCAGAAAACCTTTTGGTACCTAATGCTTTTATTCTTTGACTTGTGTTGCAATTGGATGGTGCAGGGAGAGGAGGAGTGGTTATTCACAGTGCTTTCCCATGACTAGAGAAACCCAGTTCACCCTCATTTAGTTTATAAACCGAAGTGTTTCTTAAAACTAGATACAACATGGGTATCTCATGACTTTGTATAATTTAAAAGGATCAGATAAAACTTGTATATAGAAAACCACAAATACACATTAGAAAAGTGTAATGGCTTTAAGCATGCACTTGAGAATAATGTGCTAAGCAAGAAACAATGTTTAAAGTTTACCTAATTGTGTTATCCTGTTGAGTATTAGGAACAGGCTGCATTGTCTCTGAAGCATATAGACTATTTACTAGTGCAGTAAGCACCTTTTGTTTAAAAAAAAATCTCCAAAGCAACAACAGAATCCCCACCACCAAACAAACAAATAAAATCTAAAACTACAAATAAAAATAAAAATTTAAAAGAAATCCCCAGATTGCCACAATGATTAATTTGGTTGCACTGGTAAATGATTCACTTCTGTGAACTTCAGTTCTCCTTCAGTCTTGTAATTTTCTGATTGAATTTTATAGAACTCTCTCATTCTTTTGGCAAGGTTGCCTGTGTGCAGATGGAGAATGAAGTGGCATGCTCATATAATAGCTCCCCCATGCAGATTCTTGATCTGTAATGAATGTTACACAGTGTAGCCCTCAGTGGAGATGAATCCACTTGCTGAGGAGTAAGACTCCACACAAAAGCAGAGATGATGAACTATTGCATGCTGGCTTCTCCAATCTTTAGCAGCTGTCTTATGAAAGTGGTAATAGGCAAACTAAAATTCTGCTGCATTTCTGTCTATTTAGATAATCTTAAACACTTTTATTTTTTTGCTCAGATGTGGAATTGAAGACAGTAACTGGAGTTTGTTTTCTCAGTGATTGAATATGATATGGAACTAACAGTACTGCTGTGTGGTTTAAGTCAGGGGTTTTTTTAATATTTCAAGTTTTCTCTAGTATCTTTTGAAATTGCTCCCATGGTATTTTTGGTTTTATCTTTCTAAATGTCATCCTGTTTAATTTGGGCTTAACTACGCCACATCATATGGGAAAGCAGGCCTGTTTTGTGTGTCTGCTTTGTGAGGGTCATGAGACAGGTACTGTAATTCAGCACTTCATGTATCTCTTTCTTCTTCAGTGACCAGCCTTTCATATGTTTAAAAAACTGTGATAAATGCAGCAAACAAGCAATATGTATACATGTAAAATGTAGTTGCTCTGTGCATTGTGAAAAATAGGTTTTACCACTATTATTGAATTTCAGCTCATTTTTGTTCTGCTGCATTGTTCTAGTTTTTTATTTCATGTTGAAATGACATAGTGAATTCAGTTATTTTCTGTGAGTAGTAACTAAAGCTTGCTGTTTATACAGGGGACATTGACAGTTTATTTGGAATTTTGAAGTAAATTGTAATGTGCTGTGTGAACTCGATTGTTGTGACAAAAACCCGCTCATATCATTAGTAAAATGTTACTGACGTTACCAAATCTGCTTCTCGGTGTTCATACAGTAAAAGGGTGCTTATACTGAATCACGGTAAATACCTACAAGCCATAAAGTTTGGATATTCTTTAATGCGTATGTTTATCATTCCAGATTGGCTAGTGCACCATGCCACTGGAATTTTTATCTACTGATATAGTTGCTTACATTCGTGCAGATGCATATTCTGGGTTTTTATCAACTAGCTCTAAAAAGTTTTGCAAAACGGCAAGAATTGTTTCAGTGCTGCTTATTCTTTTATTCTTGTTTGAGTTTTATTTTGGATGTTTCTACCCCAGTTGCACATGGCTGCTCCCTCTTTCCCCATATACATTTATTTCTTGCAGGCGCACCTATGTTGGAAGTATGCCTGGCAGAATAATCAATGGACTGAAGACTGTTGGGGTTAACAATCCAGTATTCCTATTAGATGAGGTTGATAAACTGGCAAAGAGCTTGCAGGGGGATCCTGCAGCAGCCTTGCTTGAGGTAAGAGATGTTAAATCACAAGCACTGTTTCATTTGTAATTAAAAAGAACTAAAATACTGGGCTCAGAAAGGAAGATTCACAGGACAAAAGATAGCATGAGAGTATCAGCTTCTTTAGTCAAATACCAGCTCCTATGTTTTGACGGTGGATTTCTGTCAATTACTTGCGCACAATGCAGATTTCGTTAGATAGTATGCTAAATATCTTTAGTCTCAGGGATCTGTGCTTAAACACAAAGAAATGTTTTATGCTGTGTGTTTTGTATATTTAAAGACTGTTCAAATCAAGCATTACTTATTTCTGGGACTTCAAGACATTGATTTTTAATGACCAAATGCTGTTAGCCATAGAAAAGAGCTGTAGAGCAGCCAGATGGTAGCTGGACTTTTTTAAGCTTTTCCTCTCTTTCTTGGAACAATTTTAATGTATTTCTGTATCTTTTGATGGTACAAACTTATATTGGAGCCAAGCATTTTATCTAGCATGTAGTCTGAACTAGTTGTGTGGGTTTTTTAGCAGCATTTTTTAAATTAGTGTTGTAATTAACTTTCTGAAGTTTTCCATTTAAGTCATGGATCCCCATCCTTGGCTGATTATGATATGGTGTTTGCTTTTGGTGAGATTCAGCTATTAAGTGTTTTTTTCTGAAATTCTGAGACTTTGACAAAGCATGTGGATGAATCTAGTTTTGAAGTATGTGGTAGTGTTATTTTATCACAAAGAGTTTAGAGGTGTTCCAGTTGACTTGCTTAAAGTCAAGTGAAATCTAGACAATACAAGTAAAGACTTAGGTGAATGAGGTACTATTGCTATATTTTGTAAGCCCCTCAACTATTGTGAGGTTATTTAAGTAGGTTACTTGTTGGAGTTTCAGGAGGCTAAAACTTATTACAAATATGTTGAATTGAGATCTATGCCTTGCAGGCTTCATGTGTCCAAGAAGTCTGTAGCAGAGAGCAGTAATGAGTTCCCAGAACCTTCTTAATGCCTTCTGTTATTCCCCAGAGTAAGATACTTGAAGATATCCCAGTACAATTTCTTCTTTCACTGACTCACATGTTCAGTGGTTTTATTCTAGAGTCGTTTGCTAGAGGGAGGAAAGAGCATCTCCTCAGGTATGGGGAAAAGAAAGAGAGCGTTAACCTTCTCCAGCATCTTAGTGCAGAAGGCTGTGTACATCTTCCTATGCTAGCACTGATGATGAGGAAAGGAAGGAATGAGGAAGGTCATAATATAGCAAGGCTGGCTTAGCCTAAAACACTTGAGGCTGTCCAGAGCAGGTGTAGCACAAGTGTACTTAATGGTTTTGATAATGTGCACATTTAGAATTTCCTCATATTGCTGCATTTTTACACTGAGTATCTCTCTTCTATGTTTTCTTTGACTATAGGGGCTACTTTCCTATCACTATTTCAGTTCAACTGCTTATGCAATTGTTCTTTACCTGTATCAGTCAAAAAGAGTTGGCTTAATAAAAGATATTTATGCAGTTGTTCTGAGTGAGTCTGGTTCACTTTCACCAAAATAATTTAGGGCTTAATCCTTGAAGCATCTCAGTTGTTAGACTTAAGTTGTGATAGCTTCTATAGCTGGGTGATTATAGGTGGGGATAAAAGTGGTTCCAGTAATATTTGCCTACAGAGACATCCTAATGACTGTTTTTGACTGACAGTACTTAATATAGTGATTTGAATATGAAAAATGCTACTTACATTAAGGTGTCAAGAGCTCACCTGTATGACTTTCTGCAAATGAAATGACAATTCACATTCTACAAATGTCATTATTTTCTTCCTACTAGATAGTGTAAAATTACTGTTGTGACAAGGGCAACTAGTTCTTTGAAAGTCAGTGTATGAACAGGCTATGGTTTGAGAGCTCTGTTTTGATCTTTGCATGTTAACATGAACTAGTAATAATTTAAATGTACTAGAAAATAGCATGGCTTTATTTTTCTAGCTTTTAAAATTTGACAGTTATGGTTCTTTACTTGCATATTTATAAGTATGTAGAACACATTTTGAGGGTAGATGAAGAGCCTCTAAGTACACTGAAAACAAACAGGTCAGTGTAACAAATACTCAAATACATTGTCTTTGTACTTTTCATTTGTGGGATATTATTTACTGTTTGCTGTCAGTGGTAGTGAGCTCTGTTTCTCAGTTTGCTGATACTTCTGTCATTTCCCTTTAGATACTGAACTAAGCTGGCCTAAATTTAGTCAATGCGTGGATAAAAAATAGCTGAAAATTGAATTTTGTTGGCTGCCTGTTGTTTGTAGGCAGTCAAAATCCACAATGAAGCAGTGATTTGGCATTTCTTGGAAGAGAATGAATTTTTTTAAAGTGTTCCAGTTGCGAATCCAGATTGGTTATATTAGTGTTGCTAATTTTATTCAGCCTTTGCTGTTTCTTTTAATGAGTTTTTCATTCCCTGTCTTCCAGTAGAGAATTGGTATTTCTGTTCTTCTTCTATCATGTCAAGTGTATAAGGGCAAATGAAATTAATTTGTTTTTAAATTATCTGTGTTTGAAGTTTTGATACTTTGTTGCTGCTTTGGGATGTTTCCATTTCCCATATTCTGAACCCAAACTTTCTGTGATTATTCAGTTCAGCTCTTGCCATGAATTTTTCCAGCTGACATTTGTCAGGTTAGTTTCCAGCTGTCTGCTTGGGCTGCAGTCTGTATGTAAGTCATTGCTAATTGACCATTAGATTAATCTGGAGTGTCTGGGCTGCTCCCATGTGAGATCTGTATATTCCTACTGCTGTCTAAACATCCTGAAGCAGGTGCTTTACCTCTTCTAATGGAGAACTCTGCCTGGACATAACAGCGTAATTTTCATCTCCTTTTTGTGGTTTACATTGTGGTTGAAAAGTGCATTTGGAGCTAGCAAAGGTGGAAAACAAACAGTAGAAAGCGGTCACCTAACTGACACATTTGTTTTTCAGAATGCAGCTTCTTGCTTGGTAAGTGCCATCATTATGCATAAAAGGAACATCCTTTTTTCCTTAATGTGTAGGTGTGTTAAATTCTCATTGAATGTCTACAGTGGGATATATTCAAGAATATTGCTATACCCTGTAAGCTTGGATGCAAAGCTTAATGTTTTATAATTTGGATATGTGCTCCTAGTGCTTCTGCAGAGTTGTTGCTTAAGCAAAGCAGAACGTCTTCCTATTTCCAGTTATTGTTCCATCAACAAGGGAATATTTTAGCCTAAATTTAGATGACCTCTGCTTAAATCAGAAGAAGCCAAAAATGGATCCAAGTGCTTGATAGTGAGTGTTTGTATGCGGGAAATTAGACCAGGAGCATAGCCAGGCAATTAAACAAGTTCATGGAACTTGTTCTGGATTTTGTTGTAATAAAAAGCTGGTACAGAGAAGCCTTTGTATGCATGTGAGCTGTTGGCCATAACTTAACCAAGATATTTCATTTGTTCAGTGTTCTTTTTCTAATATTTTTGTGCTACTTTAATTTCTTTGAAAACTTTTGGTCTTAAACTTTAGCACAGATACCTAACTCAAGAGCAGTTCTATTTGCTTTGGAAAATCTCATAAACTCTTAGGCATGATACTGGTCTATGTCTTATTCTAAGAAATGGTTGCCATGACAAAGAATTATTAGTCCAGACAGACTCTCACCCTTTAGAAAATCTCAGATAATTCACATTTTTAGGTATGTGTTGGTTTCAATTACTGTTTTCTTTCCCTTTATTTGATAGTATTGTTTTCACATGATTACAGCATCAGTATTTTGTATATCTTGGTAAATGCTGTTATAATCACTAGCTCAACACTTAATAGAATCCATAAGGATTTCTGATTGCAGACTGAAAAGAGATAAATGTGTATAGATAAACGTGATAAAAACCCCCAATTTGGTCTGCCAGAATACATTGGTTTTTTTCAAGATATTTGGAAGTAGTTGCAAATACTTCAGCTAACAGACTGTGGAAATACTGTATTATCAGTGTAAAATAAAGGAAGGGGAAGGTAAGTTTAATGAGGATTTGCTGTTTAAATAAATTTTGAAAAAATTATGAGAGTAGACTGTGGCTGAGGGACTAATACTTGGTATAGATCTACTTTCTTTGAGGACAGTTTGTAGATGCTATGGTTGGATACACTGCTTGTTGTGCTCTTCTGCATTTTAGGGCTAGACTGTGGGACTAGTTGAGGTAAGAGACATCTGTAACTGAATTATGCATCAGTGTACTTGACTAGTCAGAATACTTCAAGGCCTTTGCGTTCATGAGTAAAGAAGGGAGTAAATGTTACCATCTGCTTGCTGAAGACCATAAGAAGCTTTTGAATAGCTTATAGCTAATGAACAATAGCATTCACTGAGTTCCAACCTTAGTTTTAGAATTTAGGCATATGCTTCAATTTGTTTTAGGATTTCACTATGAGCAGGAACATATAACTTGTATTTTATTACAGTTGAAATACACTTTCAAGTATTAGTCTTAAATCTGTGCAGTACTTTCAAATAAAATCAAAAATTGTTCTGTTTTAAAAGAAGTTCTGCTGTGTTTCTGGCGTTCTATGAAAAAAATACCCTTTTAGTAGTTTTTTGTGAGTAGAAAACATTCCTATTCTAAAGATTTTTAACTTTTCAAAGACTGAGCAGATTTTGAGAGTAATGAAAATTCAGGAGAGTTTCTCTCATAACCAGCTAAGAAGAGCTCAGATTCCATTTTTTAGAATTATCAGCACTGTTGTTGGCTGTAACTCAAGTTGCTTAAGACAAGGGGTGCATTCATTTGGGTATAGGCAGATAAATTATTTTGACAGCAGTGTGTTATTTCTCAGGAGATGCATAGATCTCATTATTTGTAACATGAGAACTATTCATGTCAGTGTAGCATTGATAATTTGTCATTTGGGAAGGAAAAGTGTGACAGTACTTTAAGGGAGGTGGAGTGAAGGTGGTTCATAGGTGGTAATATAGAAGCCAAATGTAGATTGGTATATGAACTTCCAATTTTCAGCACTGTTAAAGAGTCTAGAAGAGAGCACCTGTGGTCAACATGCATAGTTATCACCTAATGCAGAAAATCAGCTCATTCAAGTAAGGGCTTAAATACATGCCAGTGTTGCCTTAGCATACAAAAGTAGTACTAAAAGCAAGAGGAGGACAATGCTGTTATTTAAGCCATAGTTCTACTTGTGGAGTAAGTATTTGAGGTTGATCAGACTGATTGGTATATTCTGTTATTCTCTGTTATACTCCAGTGTTTATTTAATATTGTTTCCATTTTCTAATATTGTCCCCATTTTCATTTGGAGAAAAAAAATGCAGAGATGGTGTTAGTAAAAAGCCAGGGCTCACCTAGAGTCAAGGCTTTCATGCAGTGTCATGGGCAATAAGAAAAGCTCCTTGTACTGCATTATTAGTAAAAGGCTGGACAAGCTGAAGGAGTGATTTAGTGGCAGCACATAAGGATATTCTTCCCCTAGGTTTTCACAGTTAGATTTCAAGTTGGTGTGCTTAGAGTAAGAAGAGCTACAGCAGCAGATGAGGATTGGAGTCAGGGAGTTCTTGAGAGAGTTCTACTGGTACAAGTCCATGGAACTACATGGACTGCTTTTCCAAGGGTGCTGAGTGTCCTTGAAAGTCCACTTTCTACCAGCTGTGAAAGGCCATGGAGTTGGTTACAGGAGGTGACTGGAGATATGCTGCAGCCATCTTTAGAAAGGGGTAAAAAAATGAATGGGAAAATGACAGGGGTTTTTTGCATATGGTGTGGAATACTGTTACAGAGTAATCAGAGTGAGGCAGGAATGTGAAGTCAGATCTGACATATCTGAAAGAAATATAATAAAATGTGCATATTTTATTCACTTCTAATTCAGCAACTAAATCAGTTTTGTGTTCACTCTCATTAAGGTCTTGGATCCAGAACAAAATCATAGTTTCACCGATCACTACTTAAATGTAGCCTTTGATCTGTCCCAAGTCCTTTTTATAGCTACAGCCAACACCACAGCTACTATACCGCCTGCTCTGCTGGACAGAATGGAAGTTATTCAAGTTCCAGGTATCAATGCAGTTTTCTCATTAAAGTGGCTATTGCAAGTCCTTAAATAATGTTGGGATTTTATTTTCTAAAATGAAAGCAGTTCCTTAAAGTAAGCCTGCCAGGAACCTAGGCTGGCCAGAATCATTAGAAGAGACTAGTGAGGATGCCTCTGTTAGGCTGCTGTCATGAGGAGGAAGTTCAGTTGTAGGTGTATGTGAGGTACTTTGATACATTCTATAACAGTATTTTTACTAGTTAATGTGTCAGTACTCTTAACTGGCTATGGGCTAATACATCTTTTTAAGATTCCAGTGAAGAAAGGGATTGTTGTAACACTAGAATTCTGTTCTTCTTTGCACGAAGTTATGAATAACCATGAATCATAGAATAGTTAAGGTTGGAAAGGATCTTAAGAGCATCTTGTGCCAACCCCCCTGCCGTAAGCAGGGACACCCCACACTAAACCATACCACCCAAGGCTTCATCCAACCTGGCCTTAAACACTGCCAGGGATGGAGCACTCACAGGTTCCCTTGGGCAACCCATTCCAGTGCCTCACCACCCTAACAGTAAAGAGTTTCTTCCTTATATCCAGTCTAAACCTCCCCTGTTTAAGTTTGTACCAACAGCCTTTTAAATTATAGCTGAAGTCTTTTTGTTAAACTGAAACAGGTATAATTATAAATGGTAAGAAATTTGATTATATTGTAGTGCATAAGCAGAAAAGATTAATAAACATACGCTTTTTCTTTTGAAGGATACACACAAGAAGAAAAAATTGAAATTGCACATAGGCACTTGATTCCTAAACAGCTTGAACAACATGGCCTGACTCCACAGCAAATACAGATTCCACAAGTAACCACTTTGGACATAATTACCAGGTAAATGTATTATTCATTGCTTTAATTTAAAATATCTTCTTTTTTCTTGTAACTAGTAAATCATTGTTCTGGTGACAGACATGGTATGCCACAAAGTGACCACACACTACCTGTATAATATACAGAGTCTATTAAACAAGCATCCTAAAGCCAATAAGCACACTAAAAGCAAGTACACTGATGTGAATTAGGTAAATATATCCTTTTATATATAGTGAATAAGTACAGTAAGACAAATCAGAGATACACGTATATAAGTAAAGTACCAAAGAAAGTTAGCAATGCATTAGATCATTACTGTTGTCGTAGTTTAAACCCAGCTAGACAGCACGCCCCACTCACCTTTC
>JBAFWW010062215.1:18372-31520 GCA_036873685.1 Agapornis canus | reverse complement strand
AGGTTGGACACAGGGGCTTGGAGCAAGCTCCTCCAGTGGAAGGGGTCCCTGCCTGGGGCAGGAGCTGGGACTGGAGGAGCTGTAAGGTCCCTTCCAACCCAAACCATTCCATGATTCTATGATCTGCTCCCAGGCTCATCTTGCCACCGAGCAAGGCGGACAAAGCCTTGCAGAGATGCTGACTGTTTCCGTATGTAGCAGCATGTCTGTAAGGCTCCACTAGATTAAAACTAAAATCCTGACAAAAGTTTGAGGGAAGCTCTGGATGCCTGTGAAGGGCAGATAACACTTCAGCAAAGGACACTGAGGCCATCAGCAAAGGAATAGCCCTGGTCAACGCAGAAATGGGCTCCCCATCAACACAGTGCTCCAAGCAAGCTGAAAGCTGTGGAAGGAGGTAAGGGAAAGCACACAGACACGTGTTGCAAGCCCTGTAACCTCTAGGCTGGTTGCTGGGGTTTAACACACAGAAAGAACCGCAAGAGGCACATTTCTCCCATCTCTTCCCCCCTCCCAAGGCTGCTTCCCAAACACTGCCAGTAAATGGCAGGCTTTATCTAGGGGCTGTTGTGAAACAGGGATTGTGCCACAGCTGCCCCTTCAAAAGGAGGGGTTTTCACCATTTCCCTTTGTCCACAATGTGAATTTCTGTGGATTTCTGGATGTGTTTTGCAGCTAAACTACAAGCTTTGAGGTCAGGTCCTAGGCTCTGCTTCGCTCTGTTGAGGATACCTGCCCCAAACAGCTCTGGATGCAGCTGAGAAGAGATGCTGTTGGGCTGCAGTGTAGCAAGAGGAAAGAGCCTGAAGTGACTCACCTGGATAAGGGCCATATTGCAGGTGAACATTTTCCATTGGTTATCACTTCCATCCATCTGTCCACTGTTAGCCTAGGAGCCAAAAGAGACACTCTGAAAAGCTGTTCCTGTGGTGCAGGCCTCTGCCGAAGGCAGTTTTCCCCTATCCCTGTAGGAAGGGGCTGCTAAAGCCAGAGAGGTGAGCACAGGCCTGCATTTCCCAGCACATCCTCCTTGACACATCTCCATCACGCTCCAGCCCAGTGTCTGGGGGGCATCAGAGGCTCTCATGGAGGTACAGAGGCATTGCAGGGCACCCAGCTACAAGTGGAGTGGGCACATCCACCATATCCCACGCAGGCCAGAAACTGAACAAGTTAAACCATTTTCCCTCTTCCATTCCCCCTGAATTGCTCTGTTAAGCTCCCATTTCTCCCAAGACATGCAATACAAACAGCCCAAAGTCAACAACACTGCTATGGAAGGGAAGAGAGATCAAATCCAGGGTAGCAAAAGCTACTGCAGGTCCCAAGAAGCCTTGTTCTGATCCCCCCAAGGCAGGAATGCTGGGAAGCCCTGGGTCTCTCAAGGATCACTACCCCCAAGGAGAAGCAATCCAGTACTGAACCTGACAGTCATGGCTTTGTCTCCTTCATGTGTCACAGGGCCCCAGGGATGAATTCACCTTCAGAGCACAGATGGGAATTCTCTGTTCCACTTCCAAAATGAGGGCACACACATTACTTTAACCCTCACAGCCCACTGGTTTCTGCCTAGCAGAAAAGGGCACATCTCATCCACACAGGGTGCTTATATAGAAGCAGCATCTCCCGATGGTAATCCCCCCCACCACACACACCACCATCACCCTGTTAACACTCACAGCAGTAGAGAGCCTGGATGCCAGCGTCATCTCCAGGTTACCCTTCAGGCCAAGCAAGGCAGGAACCAGGATAAAAATTTCTGTAATTGTCTGAAATACAGCCCAGTGCTGGAAGAAAACAAGGGAACGACCTCAGTTTGTGATGCCAACCAGTCCAGTGCTTCAAAGGGTTCCTATCTCGCCACCTCCTCCACCAGTGTCTGCTGTGCGCATGGGGCAGATGCTGCATTTGGGAAGTGAAGGAAGGAATTCTTATCTTGCAATAGTCTTTCTGATCCCTTGCACAGCAAAGCCCCATCCTGACAGCAGGAACTTGCTTCCTGAAGGCAGCAGAAGATTTTGGAAAGCCCCACATTAAAATGTACCTTTAGCATCAGCCAAGAACGCCACGAAAAGTCATTAGGGTCCATAAGCCAAGCGAAATACAGCATGTTCTCCATCCTCCAGACTGACAGTAGATACAGGAACCCCTATTGCTATCCAGACCCATAAACACAAAGATCTGGAAACCATCTAACAACAGGAAGTTGTGTCTGTCTTTTCTTACCAAACTTCTAACTAAGCAGCTATGACGGGTAATGGGAAGGAAGGGGATTTTTCCTCTCTCTTCTCCACATGCAGTTTCCAAATCTTCCTGTTACCAAGCACGCTCCCAGCACAGCTGGAAAAAGGATTTTGCATTAAGATATCCCATAAGCTTGAAGTGCTGGGAAAATAGCTTCATTACCATTGCTCCCCTGAAGTTGAGCTGCACAAAGCTATGGAATCAGATGTAGCCCTAGAAATGATCCGAAACCTTAAGACACACTGTTGACTAACACATGTCCTACCTCATTGATCTACCATACAGTGCCTTGGAATGTCATTTATTCACCCCTTATGCATTCACGGATGTTGGCAAAGTCCCACTGTAACCAGAGAGGCTCCCATCAGGATGAAATCACAGTAAAACCAAGTAGCCCAGTATCTAAGAGCAAAATACAAGAAAGGAGCAGGTCTAATAGCCAGACCAGAGATACATCCAACCTATCCTTTTCTCCACCAGCCCTTAAATTCAGGTGTACAAAGCAAGAATCTACATGTATGACAAGTAGACTGGATCATTCTCTACTGAGCCAGTGGGGTTTTCTGCCCACTCACCACTGTTCAAAGGATTTCTCTTTTAGGTACAATCCCAATCTCCCCCCTCCAACCCCTGTGCCCTCCTGGGGCAAATACTTCCATAGTTTAGCTGCAGGATATGGGAAGGATCAAGGTGTTCATTCATTCTGTCTGTCACCAGCTAGTATCACCTGATGGTCCCAAATCCCAGTGGGAAAATGAATGACAGATCCCTTCTCCACATCCATTGGGATTCTACAACCTTAAAAATCCAGGGGGTTGGATAGTCAAATGTCAACACGTTCAACTGTTGGGAAACACAAACAGGGTGCAACAGGCCCGTGTTTTGCTCTGCCTGTGCCATGGGAAGCTGTGGGGAGTCCATGGTGCAGCTGGGAACCTCACAGCTTTCTCCACAGTCAGATGAATGAAAGTGGGGCTCAGCCCCAAGCACGTGGTACAAGGCATGAGATGCAGATAATGGGCAAAACATGGTTATCAATAGGAAAAGGCACATTTCCTGGCAGTGGCGACCTGGAAACAGGCAGGTTTCAAGTCAAAGGGAAGGCAGTGTTGAGGAAATAACAGACACTAAAATACCTGGGAAAACCTAGGGGCAGGCATCTCTTTTAGAGATCCAGATCCCCCTTCTCCTCCCTCCTTAATTAAGAGTAAAGATCCAAATATATCTTTGGCACTTTGAAAAGAGAGAGGATTAAGACCAGACTTCATAGTCACAATGTAAACAAGCCCAATCGTTTCAAATGCACCCGTGTGCAGATATTTCTATTTAAACCCTTGCATTTTGCACAGAAAAAGATGCACAAATAAAAAGCAACAGAAAAACTCAACTGCCTGTATTTTCTGTTGCCTTTGGGAAATAGGACTTGGTTGTCCTATTTCAATGTCAGCCCCAATCCTTGTGTTCAAGATGAATTCTGCAGGTCTCAAGGCCATCATAATATAAGTTTCAGTTTATGAGGTATGTTTTTTGGGCACTCTGCCTTACATGTAATTACACTGAAAAGCTTTAAATGACTAATACAGAATCACACAACTGTACTAATAAAACCAGCTGAGTTAAGTGCCTTCATTTGAGTCTCATCAGTGACTCGTCAAGAGCCTAAGGACAGATTCGTAATGATTTATACCCCACTAGCCATGATTCCACTGTGTTAGAGACTGCAGAAGTACAGGATAAGCACATGATCCCTGTGCCATCCCTTTGTAGCACTGTCAGCTGGAGGAGCAGACAAATGAGGCAGGTCAGAGTTGTGCATCTGCCTCAGTGATGACAGTTGGGTTAAGCCTAGGCTGCATCTCTGTCCTTTGAGATGAAAACTGGCCTAGGAGGCACATTCCCTGCAGCACTGCAAACCCACACAGGGACACTGAAAACCTTTCCCACTTCATGTCCCCATAATGGACTAAAGCTCTGAAGCTCAGCTCTGAATAAACCAGGTTACCCCATAACCCACTGCAGGTGGTATCCATATGCAAGGTAGATCTACTCATGGGGTCCCATGCAGGAGGAGAAGCTGTGATGCACTGGGACAGGCTCTCCTGCTGCAGTTTAGCCCTGCTGTCCCTCTTTACACTGTCCTCACAGTCCCAACCATACCCTGTTACTTCTCCAGTGCATCCATCCATCCATGGCAGCAGCTAAGAAAGCTGACAGGTTCTACACTGCTCAGAACAACATAAAGATCACAACATCCTGGACTAGAAAAGAAGCAATTCAAAATCATTTTCAAAGCTAACCATCCCATGGGCTTTTAGCAAAGGACACGGATAGCTTCCGTCTGTGACTTTTATGTGGACCATGCCCCAAATGTGGAAGAGGAGAATGAAAGGGAAGCTTTCCTCCTGAATCCTCTGCGTTGAAATCTGATCAGCCAGCTTCAATCTGATTCTTCACCTTCCTGTAAAAGACTGGGCCAAACACTGGCAGAGCCCTGCGAGGTCTCCAGCAATGCCAGCCAGCCCGGAATCCGGATGGACCAGCTGGCCAAGGGTCACTGGGGCAGAAGTGGAAACATCCAGACCCGTGCCATGCTACCAGCCCTGCAGCGAGACTGCATCATCTGCACAACCACAGAGACAATGGCAAACGGCCATTTCTTTGGGCATCCCTTTACCACAGTAGGAGACACCCAGGTTTGAACCTTGGAGTCAGCCAGGCCACACAGATCTCTCCTATGAATTTGGTTGGGGTGCTTTTACACCCCAATGATTCCTGGTTTCATTCCAGGACTGATTAGAAACTGCTGAACCCCTGATAGTTTGATAGGACGCAGACAATTTCCGCTTTGCTCTGTGCTTTACAACATCAGCCTTGTACTTCCAGCACAGAACTGTACCTAACAAAACAAGGTATGTTACAAAACAAGGGCAGCACCATTAAACTCACACATGTGCTCTAGATACCATCCTCAGCTTGCCCATATATCTCCCTGCCAAAGGCAGACATGGAACCTCCTAAGAATGTTTTGCAGTGACTGCAAACAAGGAAATCCTTCCTCAGCCAGACCATGCCCTGGAAAATGGGCAAATCACAGACTTCTGGACTAGAAAAACCCATAGTTTCAGCACATGAACCCTCATCAATATGAGCCTTGTGGTACCTGGCCTCAAGCAAACAAACTGAAGTCTCAGGTTTTAGTTGGGCAGGACAGTGAGTTTCTGGCTCTCACAGGAAGAAAAGCTGAAAGCAGGCAGCAAAAAGGCACAGAAACATGATCCAAGCCTTTAAAGGCCAATACCTCCGGGTATTCCCAGCTATGGGGTTGGTTTTAAATATGGGGTTGTTGACACCATGGCAGCTCCCCTCGCTAACATCTCTCCTATGCCAGCTGTGACTCTCCATGCACTAACTCCCTCCTCTGGGAGCTGAACTCACAGACTGATGGCTTCTATTTCAGTATAGCTGGAAACACGGTCACCAAAATGCACACTCCTATGACTGTGCTTCGTGTGTGACCCCATTTGCAAGAATCTAGTGAAGAAATACACAAAGTTAATTGCTCTCTGCTATTTAAAGGACACAGGCAATGTATGTACACACAGCTTGTGTTCTCCGTCAGTTCAGAAACAGTCACAGAGCCCAACTCTTGGCAAGTGCATCCAATTCCTTTTAGACAAAGCCCTATTCACCTGCCAAGGTTTGGGGATGTCCTATGTCTGCATCCCTCTCTGAGATAACTGCTCACTGTTAGCAAAACGTCTTGGCTAGTCTGAGAACCTCTGTAATGCTGCAAGACAGGTCTTTGCCTAAACAGGACACAAGGTGGAGACGAGAAACAGCATGTGCCACTCCAGTTAACCCTTCTCGATAGTCCTCATATTCCCTTTAATTTGCCTTCTCTGCTTCCTTTGTTTCTTCCAACGAAAGAAAAAGCAGCAAGGTATTGTCTTTCCAAACACTCGAATATCCATATTTAGCTCCTGCTGTGGTACTGATGCCAGAGAAGCCAATGTACTCCAGGGAGATCAGAGCACACAACATATCCCTGGGAAGCTCTGCCAGCCTTTTGACTTGTAAATCCACTGGCATGAGCTGCCCACACTAGCTCAAATTGTGCATTTCTATTTGTGCCACAAGATGGGACAGATTCTGGTTGTGGGCACAACGGTGTAAATCCAAGCAGCACTGCTTGGAAGTCAATGGAAGTGTACAGGTACACTTCCACATTCCATACTTACACCCTCCTCAGAATCTGGCCAGGGAGCACTCAGTGGGGAGGCAGTGGTAATCTTTTCCTGCTGGCATGCCTCTTAGCACAGGATCTAAATGCCTTCTAGACCAAAGATTACATTAGATGGCTTGCAAAGAACCTAAAGCATAAACTTGCCTCTCAGTAACACAGGTAGTTCATAACAACCTGACCCAGATCTGCTGAAGGAAAGAATACCATGCAACAGGGCAATATGCTGCAGTTTGGTCCCAGTTGCTTCAGAGCAGTCATCACCCAAGTGTTCAGCCAGATACAGTCAAGGGAGCACCCAGTCCAACGCTACAAGGGTCTGAAAGCCACTATCCCACTTTAAAAGGAGCCCATGTACTGCTTGGTCTAAAGGAGATGGACAGTGTCTCTCTAGCACAGGAAAAGCCTAAAGCCTTCCTGCTGACTGCCTATAGGACCCTACATCCTCAAAACAAGCCCATACACATACTCAAGGTTCCTGAATTAGCCCACCCTCTCACTACAAAGCAGTCTAACCACATGTACCTACTTGAACAAAATCCATGAGGAGGCCGGTAGCGACCATGCCAAAGCCAGCCAGAAGGAGCGGCAGGATAACCTGGGAGGCAATGGAGAATGAAGTCTCTGGCAAAAATCCGGTGGCCGACCTGGTCATCTTGCACCTGAAACCTCTCAGCTTCTTGTCATGGAAGCATAGTTCCAGGTGTAACTGGGTGAGCACCATGGTCAAACACTGTTCCCCTATGCTCAGCAGGGCAAACAGGGGGGAGATCAGGGCATGCACAGATCCTCCTGGTAGATCTCTTCGCTTCCGACTGCAGCAACGATGCCAAATTGCTTCAGCTTCTTCTCTTCTGAGGAGCACATGCAGAGGGCTGCAGCAAGGGTATCCTCCAAAACGGATTCAGCTGGATTGAGCCCAGATGGCAGCAAACGGGACGGACCCAATTTCTCTGACTGATATCCAGAGGGGGAATAAAAGGAGAAAAGAAGATTGCAGAGACGTCTGTGGCCGAATGGAAGCGAGCCCGCACCCCATCCAGCTCCCACCACCTCGGTAAAAACCAGTAAGACCTGCTCAGGCTACAGCACTGACAGAGTGACAGGTCATGCCAAAATCCCTCAGCGGGCTCAAACGCACTGGTGTCCTTTCTGCTCAGGTTACACTTCTTGTCAGCCCGCAGCTGGGCCTTGATACCATGGTTTCATGTGTAAGCCTGCTGTGCACCAGCCCCGGCTCCCTCACTCCTGCCATAAGCAACATAAGCAACTCACTGTTCCAAGGCTGAGGAGGTGGGGAGTTAACAACCAGGATCCGTTTTGCTCTCCTTCAAGGTGAAGAAAGGTCAAAGACAGCCTAAGTTCACGTTCCTCGCTGCTGACGATGTGACACAGGTCTGCAGGCCTGGCCAGTGACACAGCTAAGCCAGATCTGCTCTTCCAGAACCCGGTCCTTGTCCCTTCCATGGCACCCATGGTAGTGGAACTCTGCTCGCCTTACCTCACAATGACTGGCTTTCAGGGGTGGGGGGGAAATAAGCCAGAGAACCAATAATGTTGGAAAGCAAACACCCTTATCTGCTGTCATCACTTCAACCTTCTGCTAGTTTGCAACAGCCAAGATAAGATTCATAGCTGGGGCTTATTTAAGGTAGCTCTGTAATCTCACTGCACAGCAGGCAAGGGAGAGAAAGGGTGAATATTTCCATGGCATGCTGTGAGCTGGGCTCCCTTCCTGTCCTAAAGGGAAACACACTGCTGCTGCACGGTACTGCCTTTAAGAGAGGGGGTCTCACCCTGGCATCTCCATAGTCAAACAGTCAATGCAAGGTCAAGCACCAGTGCTGCACCATGGCTGAGTACAGCTGAAGAGTTAAGGGTCCTGGTCAGGGAAGGCTTAAGCTCAAAATCACATACACAAGGAAGAGAGTTGGAGTATTTTGTGGGGGCTCCTTTAGATTAATGAATTTAGGCAAACTAACTGGATTCAAGGTGATTTAAAAGCACCATTTAGGACAGAAGGGTTTAGTACATTGGCAACTAAGCTTTTTCCCTATCCAACCAGAGGTTCAAACCCAGCCGTACCCCAGTGAAGCCAAATGGTGAAAGCAAGTATTCAGTGATGAGCAGAACAGATACAGGTTTCCCCATCCAGTTCAAATGCAGTGTTTAAACTGCATTGCCTTATTTACACTTCCTGTACTAATCAACCCCTACTCTGACACTCTGCACAGAGACCTAAAGATTAATGGCCTGGGGAACCCCGTCCTTGTGACAGGGTCCCCAGCTTGGAGCTGAATGCATTGGCAGGGTTAGAGAGAATAAAACACACACTTGTCTCGCAGGTAAATAGGGAGATGGGAGACTCTATCTGTCCTTTGCTGCTTCCCAGGCTGGTGTGTTGGTGCAGCCTTCTCCACTCCCAGCTTTCCTGATGTGGATGTGTGTCTCCTCCAAGCTGAAAGCTAACAAAGGAATATATTTTGGCTAATCCAACTGGGAGAAAAAAGCCCACCATAGCTGAAAGAGGGAGGCTAATAAAAACCCTGTCATAACCACACGTGACCCAATCTCTTTACATCAGCCAGGAACTGAGAAGTGACAGCACGAAGGCCTAATTCTGGTCAACAGCTCAAGAGGCCTCAAGGAGATAAAGGACCATTTCTGTGCATCCGTAGTCCTGTATGCCACTCTTATCTGCCAACTGGGTCCCTGACAGGCAGAAACATTAACGTAAAGGAAACAGTAATGAGCCTGCATGACTCAAATGCCATTGAAACATGCCGGCAGCAAAGCATCCTGTACTAGGCAGGGTTTATGAGTTTATCACACTTTGGCTCTCTCTGTTTCCAAGCAAGCACCATAAAAAGCCTTCAAGCAATATATCAGTATGCAGGGAAGGTAACGTGTACAGGTGACCTGTGTGTGTGTACACTGGGTCGTTTTATTGCGTGTTTAAAGAGCCTCTGATAAAGATCCGCACCGTTTTTGTCAGCATAGATATACATCATATTTTCCTGGCACAGAGAGAGACCATATTTGTCCGCAAAGAGATGCATCAGGTTTGAGGAGCACACAGCTGAACAGCGGGATAAAGATCAGAACTAGTTGGGAAAACAACAAACAAACCACTCCATGGCTGCACAGCGTGGTATATCATAGCAAAACCTGGGGAGGAACACTGTGTTCCCATGCTTGTAAACTAGCAAACAGGTTGCATTGCCCTGGAGAAAGCAGAAACAGGTTCTTTGCTGAGCCCTGACCCTGATCAAGGGCCTCCATTCAATTTTACAGTACAGAAAGATGACAAAATGCCAAAGAGCACAGTTTCAGATGGACCTTATCATCCCTGCAGAGAAGGGACAAGGGATACCAGGGAATGCTCTTAACAGCATGGTACTGTTAGCAGCAGAGGGCTCTCCTGATACCCGAGGCTCATGGGTGAACGATGCTGTTCAGGGATCATATGTCCCAGTTATTGGGGAACTGCCACTCTTGACTCTGGTGGCTCCATTACAGCTCAGTTTGTGTGGGTTTGTTTCTTACCTTGCTCTTCTCTTCCCCACTTTAGGCAAGGGCGTAGAAGAGAGCTTATGTGGAGAGACTGAGAGCAAGATGGAGAGTGCGTGGGACCCAAAGCCTTGCAGCATCTCCTGTCGTCCCACAGAAACAGCAGCAGAGGCCAGGACTGGTTTAGACAGGAAGAGCAGCTCCTAACATCAGCGAGTCCACAAGCAGTCCATGATCATGCCTGAAAAGTCACTGTGCTAACTGCCAAAGGGCTGCTTTTCCTACGACATACTGCACGGGTTGGTTTCCCAGGCTCTAAGCATTGACATGAAAGCTGTTTGTGAGGTCTTTGCATAAACCAGAAACCAGACTTTTGTCATTTCAGAGGAGCATGATGCTTGTTTCACATTCTGTTCGTATTAGTGGTCCAGTCCTTTGTAGAAATCAAAAAGAAACCCAAAGCACACTCCTCCAGCTTCATAACCCATCTGCAACCTATTTTGTGCTTTAACATCTCACAATAGGTAGCAACACGCATTTAATGTCTGAGATCCTTAGGAATGGGCAGATCTGAACAGGCTGAAAAATGAAAGTGGCTGCTCAAGGCTCAGGGCTCTCAGAATGGCATCTAAGGAGACCAAAAGCAGTTTGTCACTGGGTTCTGGACTTGCCTTGGTGTTTTCTGATTGAGTGGGCATGCTGCTGGGTACTGAGTACATGCTAAGGTCAGTTAAGGATACTGTGTCACCCGTAAGCCTTTATAGCTCTTCTAACTTAGGGAGATCATGGGATAACAGCAGAAGAACACAGCTCCAGATTTGTGCAAGCAGTCAGTGCAAGCACGGTAGTCTCAGTGCCACTGTATCAGATAGGTCAGGGCAGTCCGACCCAACAGCTAGCCTTGCAAATAACAAGGGTTATCAAAAACGCACACAGCAGTGAGATAGCAATTTATAACCTGGAAATTAACTGCAGCTTTAAACTAAGATTAAGTGTCTACCACTGCCTTAGAGCTCTGTATTGCTGCACCACAGGAGGAAAGGTCCAGTCCTGATTGTAACGATTAGAAATCGCACTGGAAGAAGACTCAAGGATTTGAGTCATCTGCTATAAAGCCTTGGAAAAGGCTGTGGTGCACAAGCAGGGCCGGGCTGGTTGTGTGGAGCATGAATAGTGCTGGCCTGAGTGGCTCCTTGCGCAATGAAGCAGGGGATGCAGGACCAGCCAGAGCTACACCCAGCAGTGATACAGTGGGAAAGTGCTGCACCATCACAGCCCTTGGGGCTGCAGCCCAGAAACCCTCTACTCAGGACCAAGGCGAGACCCTTGCACTGGGCTGCACCTTCCAACACGGATGTCTCAGATCCTTCACATGCTCTTTAGTCCTTTTCTCTCCAAAGAGAAAGGGTCAGAACACCACCATACACTGCCTCCTGCACAAAAGCACAGAATAGCTGACTTTGAAGGACATGTTGGCACGTGAAAGTGCTGCAAAATGTCCTTGCCATTGCCATCCCCAGAGCAAATCCCCTGCCTCCGAAGAGAAGTCCCCCACCTATCCCAATGCCAGGTAGCGCCGGTCTTTCCCTTACCTGAACATAATCCAAAACCATGCCTGCCAAGACCATGCCAAGCCCAGCCAGGAGGTATGGCAGGAACACCTGCAGGCAAACTGTGATGGCTGACTCTTCCTGTGCCTTTGCCATGGCCACTTTCTCCTCCACCAACAGCTTCTGTTGTGCGTGCAGAGAGGCATCCTCTGCCTCCTGGCTGCCAAGTCGGCTCTCTCTGTGTTTACCCTTGCTCTTTGCTTTGTGCCTGGATCGCTCTCCATTCCTAGTCCTGCCCTCTTTTCTCCTCTGCCGAACCTCCTCACCTTTCATGGTGGCTTTTGTGAATCACCGAGTTTCTCTGAAAAACAAAGTCAGACACAATGAGGTAATGAGGAAAGGCATCAAAGGGGTCAGAGGGAGGAAACTCTTTGGTGTTTTGCCCACCCCACTAACCTGGAGGTAAACTACCACCTACTTCCCAAGCTCCAGATGCATTGCTGACCCAGGTACTGGTACTTAGTTTATCTTCAAGTTTGCATGGTATCAAGTCCCTTTCTGTAACTGCATCTCTTCCTAAGCTTGTGTTCACACTGGAGTGTTGCTGTGCACCATAGATCTCATCCTGAGAACACCTAGAAGGATGCAGAAGATGATGCACAAAGCCTGAATTCTGGACCCAGCACTGGGAATCATGGGAACTGTTGAGCGCAGCAGAATCCAACCCGTTTTGGGGCTGAAGTCATAGCCCTGAAATGGAAGCAGGTCACATTCTAGCACAGAATCCCAGACTGGTTTGGGATGGAAGGGACCTTAAAATTCACCCAGTTCCAACCCCCTGCTATGGGCAGGGACCCCTTCAACTGGAGCAGCTTGCTCCAAGCCCCTGTGTCCAACCTGGCCTTGAGCACTGCCAGAGATGGGGCATCCTGCAGTCCAGCAAAGGATGGGCATACCTAGCGCAGTCCAGATATGTACTATGTGTAGCAAGTAGCACCTACCATAGAACAACTAGCTGGCCATCACTGCATGATAACACAAGTCTCTGATCTTCTTCCTCATCTGGATACTTTTTACTCACTTCTTCCTCCTTTTGTGCCTTAGCTGACATGCATGCACTACGGGACTCATCTAGCTACAGAGAAGATGCCACGACCCCACAGCATCTTATAAGAAAAAAACAAGCATGCACAGTTGTTACCAGCCACCCTTTTGCTGCCCTCGCATCTCATTTCTTGATGTAACTGTCATTCATCCTGCCTGCCCTCCTGCTGGCTCAGGCAGTGCCCCAGATCCTTCCCCATCACCTCCTGCTAGAGCTCATCCGGGTTAACCACTGACAGATGTCCCCTGATGCTCTCGATTTCGGGACGGGCCCTAGCGCCCTGAATCCATCCTCTTGCCCAACATCTGGGGAGCAGAGGAAACTGCTGCGAGGCCCCTGTGACGGCTGGGAGGGAAAGGAGGGAGAAGGGATGGACAAAACAAAGCCCCCCTGCGGGAGGAGGAACCCTGGCCCCCCGATGCGTCCTCACCCCATCGCTTACCGGCTCCTCGCCCTGCCCGTGGCCGTGCCCCGCGCGGGGCTGCGCCCGCAGGGCCGC
>JBAFWW010062215.1:0-18272 GCA_036873685.1 Agapornis canus | reverse complement strand
GGGTTGGAGCTGGAGGAGCTTTAAGGTCCCTTCCAACACAAACCAGGCTGGGATTCTATGACAATATCAAAATAGCTTCTGGGACAGGAAGAAGTCAACAGACTTCAAATGTTAGGTTGGTGTGAGGCCCCTCAGCTGCTAGTGCAGTGTGTTAGGGAGATCATGGTTATGGCTTTAATGTGCCTGGTGTTTTTTATCCATGGGATGAAAATCTGCTGAGAAGAAGGCTAATAGATCTCTTTAGAAGGGTTTCTTGGGAAGCTGCAGGTTGATGTTCCCTGTTCTGGGGGTTATGTTATGTCTTGGTTTGTGTTCTTACAGAAATACTCGGTGCTCTTTTGAGAGCAGCACACAGTTGGGTGTTTATCTTGCTTCCTTTTTCCTCCAGAGGCTCCTCAGCACCTTTAGCAGCAGCACAGCACGGTGTGACCACCGCTCAGCCAGCGCCCCCCTGGACTTTAAATGTCTTGAAAATAGATGTTGCTTCAACAAAAGAAGTGGCAGCTCCGAGCTCAGTGGGTTGGGAGTGCTGTGCTGCTGCTGCAGCCTTTCATTCCGCTCCAGTTTGTCCATATGGAGGCGGTGCCTCACACAGGCATACTTTATCAGGCGCTCAGACTTCACAAACCAAACCAAACTGCTGGATCTTGCTAAGGGTTATGAAGTTCTGGGGCTCAGTATTCAACATAGCTCAAGCTGATCTTAATCACCCCTGCTCCAGTTTTACTCCTTTCCTTATGGCTGTTGTCTGGTCACACAAAGCCAAGCTGCCAGGGAAGTACATGCACATGCAAAGAAGCCACAGGTTAATTCCTTGATCTACAGCTACTTCCAGAATCACAGAACCATACAGCACTGCAGCACTCTCACAAGGAACAACTGCTGAAGAGCTCATCTCAATCTCCCTTCTGGCAGGATAAAGCCATTCCACCTTGTTCCTGTCCCTACAGGCCCTTGTGAGAAGTCCCTCTCCATACAGGGGCTCCATCTTTTGAAATGACAATTCCAGAATCCATTTCTAGTGGAAACCCAAATTACAGTAGGGAGGGAACCTGATGCTGTCCTGGGGGTGCCATTTTCATAAGTAGTCCATTCTAGACCTTAGATCAGGGTGAATCAAGGCAGTTATGTTCCTGCCTGCCACTAGATCTTGCCTTTTGTCCACAAAGACCAGAATGGGTGACAAGCTAATACCGTGCCAACATGCAGTAAATACACTGTGGCTTCAGGAGGCTGACATTTCATGATCTCCTGTCAGCTGTGATTTTTGTTGGGCACTGGGTTTAGTGCTCTGGTGTCAAAGTTTCACTGTAATTTAATTGATCATTTTTTTAGCTCTGATGACTGGGTACACAAAATGGATGCAAACCCACTCCTGTATAATTCAGGCTGTTCCTGGAAAGAGAACACTCCTATGCTCCACCCTGCATGAAATCAAACAAACAGGAGAGCTGGGTGTAGCCTGAAGCCAAAAGCCAGGATTTTATGCCCACCTCCAGTTTACAGTCAATCACAGGGCTGCCACAGGTAAGTCAGTTCAGCCGATCTGATGGACAATGTGCTGTTCACCACCCCCCTGCCTCTTTTTTATCTGTCACATCAGTCTGCTGTGCCTGTTGCTGTGTCTGGAACTGCCTCTTTCAGTAGTTAATTAGAAACTAACTAGTTAGTAACATGCTACTGATGCTTGGTAGTGTGGCTGTGGAACCAGCACTGGCTCATGCTGAGTGATGTGGCTGCCACAAGCTGCCTTGACCCGCCTGTTCCTCTTGTGCTGGTGTTAGCAGTGGCGTAGGCAGTGCATGAGGTGGATTACTTTGCTGATCCAGCCAAAACTGAACTCTTTAAAGAAAGAAAAGGTTGTTTCCTGCACTTAACCACATAAATGCTGGGCCTGGCAGGGGAGGGAGCCAGGAATGTGGCTGGAAGGATGAGGGCAGTTCCTGCTTGTCCTGCCTGGTCAGCTTGGAGGCACTGCTTGTGATAAAATGAATGTGATGTGAGTGTGATCTCCCAGGCAGGGGCCCAGGTGACTATTCAGTAACACTGGCAGCTCCTGCATGATGCTGTGGGCAGTTTTGTGTAGCAGTTTATAATAATAAATACAATAACAGAATATTGCACTAATCGGGAATTCAAGGAACTGAAAACTGCAGCCACAGGCCTGGCTACAGGTAGGGACTTGAATGACCAGAGTGGAAGGGCTTAGACATTAATGGAGTGCTTCCAAAAATGCTTTTAAGGTCCTGCTTGATACTTGGCAAGAGAAGTGATCTCTGTTTCCAGAGTCAAATACAATGAACCTGGTTTTGTTTCCATGATGCTGATGCAGGGGAAGCAGGAGTCCTACAGCAAACGTCATCCAGCCCTTCTTTTAGTACTTCATTCTGCTGTGTTTTAAGTCATAGTCTATATGTGAAATGTGTCTTTGAGTTCCAGGTGCTTAAGCATAAACCAGGGCTTCTGCAAGAGAACTGACACGAGTGCTGGTTGAGTCCTTCATCTCCCCTGAGATGAATGAGTTGAGCATTAATCACCTCTCTTGGGAAAAGTGTGATAATTCCCCTGTTAAAACAGGTGTTTAAAAAGACAAAAGTTGTAGTTTGTAATTCTGCCCTACCTGTGTTTAACAGAGGCTTTTGGAGGCTGACTGCTGGAGTGCAGAACAGGAATGGGGGGAGTCTCAAACACCTTTTCAAACAACCTTAAAAAGTGGCATAAATAAAACCAAAACTCCCTGTGTTTCTGCCAGATGTATTAGGAATTGAATTTGGTGCAGTACATCCTTCCTCTGTCCCTGTTCTCTGTCAAGCCTTGTCAGAAGGGGAATCTGTCATGTTTGCAGCCACCTGCTTTGGTTTTATTACCTTTTTCTCTCCAAATGTTGGATTCTAGAATCAGTTTAAGCTCCAGGCCCAGATACTGAATCCTGCTGAAGGAGTGCTGGTTCAAGGCTGGAGTTTGCAGGTGATGCATGTTGTTAATGTGCTGTAACTGCTTCAGGCTTGTACAGAAAACTGCTAGGTTGTTTCTCTGATTGTGTTCAGCAGCAGAATTGGTGCTGAGCTGTGCAGTGTGTATCTGGACCAGGATGTTATTGCACTTTGCACTTGTATCATTCAGGCCTGTCCGTTCCTTCTGTCTTGTTCTGTCTGGATTTTGGTGGGAACCATGTGCTCATTCTTCGGCATCACCTGGTCTGAGCAGCAGGGTTGCAGCTGGACCTGCTGGGATGTCAGGTATGGCTGGATGCTGGCTACACTCCATGGTGCAGTCTGCAGTGCTGCTGGGCACACAGGTCACTGTAGGAAAGGTGCTGCATCAGGGCTTGGAATTCAGAGTGGTCACTGCTCCTTACCTGACACATCCCAGTGCTTCCAGGCCTGAAGTGATGGGGAAGGTCATGGCCATGCTTCACTGCTGAGCAGGGGATTAACTGAACACAGAAAAGGGAGGGATGGTGTCACACCAGGAGGAGCCTGCAGCCAGGATGAAAAGGATTACTGGTTGCTTTGCAGTTGCTCTTTGGTTTGGTGTTCAGGAATGATGTACACAGGAGGGTATCAGCACCTCTGAGCTCTTGTAGTTGCCTGTTCTACTGGACTGAATGGGCATGTTTGCAGGACTCGTGTCCCAGCTCTGCATGTCCACAGGCCTCTGTGCCTGCTTTTCTGGTAGCCCCCTCTCCTGCCTGCAGAGATGCTCTGCATTGCTCCTGTGTGCTTGTTCTTGCTGGAGGCAGCAGCAGGCTGGGGATGCTCTGTTGGCACTCACCGGGTCTGGCTGGGAAGAGACCACTGTGATGATTTTAGCAGCTTTTTGCTGTCCCCTGTGAAATCCCATCTGTTTTGGGAAAACAAAGTTACCATTGCCCTGTCTGGGTTTTGAGGCAGTGTGTGCTGCTTGTTCCAGAGACTTTGCATGGGATGTGGTGTGAGCAGGGAGGATGTGGCCTGACCTGCAGCCAGGAAGGCTCCAAAAGAGAGAGTGTGGAAGTGGGATCTAAAGTATAATCCTATGGTTCACTCACAGCACTTAAAAATAGGTGATGTTTGCAAAACCTATAAATTGAGGCAGCTTGCATGTTTTCCATGAAGTTTGCAGCCCGTTGTCCATCAAACTGGACACAAAGTATCTGAGACAAAAAGGATGCAATTGAAGGGTTCTAAATAGGCTACAGGTCAGATGTTGATAAACCTTTGCTTTCCCTCAGACAAGCCAAGACCACAGCACATGATAGAGAGGTTAGTTCTGTAAGCATCCTACTGGAGTCTTTGAGCAGAAGCAGCGTCACAGGTGCTGAAGACGTTGGCAGATTGAGGCAGCTCTGCTTGCAAGGAAGGATGTGCTCAGATCGCAGGTAAGAAACCTTCCCTGTGGCCAGTACTGAGGGCAGTGAAATGGCCACAGTGAGCTCCTGCTGGTGGGAGCATGGGAGAGCACAAGGTGCCCTAGTGATGCCCAGTGCCTGGCTGTGCCAAAGGCAGTATTAGTCTTGCCCATGGTGTCCTTGCACTTGGAAGCCTGGTTGGAAAAGGTCTGCTGTGACTTCCTCCAGGTTCCCTGTTGGAATGAAGCCTTGCCAACAACCATTTTTATAGGGGGAAAATATAAGAATAGGGTAATGATACAGACAGTGGTTGTCTTGAAAGTCTTGTCCTGATTGGCAGCAAATGATGGAAGTTTGGGGTTGTCCAAATAACCGTCCCTTTGGCACACACTGGGACGTGCATGCTGATCTTGTGTGCAGCAAGTGAGGGCTGAGCTCAGAACAGGGCTTCATGACTGCTGCATTTCCCATTCTGAACTTCTTCACCAGCCTGTGCTCCTGCAGACCTTGCCCTCCCCCATTTCAGGGAGCCTGCTGAGCAAGTGCTATCAGTCCAACTGATGCTGCTTCCTGGGCGGTGCTGCTGCACCTTGCAGATCTGATCTGGAGCCATAACCAGACAGCACCACCTTCCACAACCGCTACTCTTCAGCCAGCAATTGCTTCCAAACACAGTACAAGATGAGCAGGGCTCTGTCCCCAGTTCCTAATCTGGTAGCTGTGATGTGTTGAGGTCAAGAATTGGTTTAGACACCAGGTAACCCAAGAGGCTTGGCACTATGGTCACCACCTTGCAGGCACAAACCTCCTCAGGTGGCTGTGTAACTGCCTCTTAAGCTCATTTGGGTTACTGCCAGGTTCCTCTATGCTTTCAAAGGCTTGCGGTATCTTTCACTGTAAAACCTGCCTTTTTGGGGTCCCTCTTTCATAACATCAGCTATGTTGGCTCTTCCACTAATGTGGTGCTGTGTTATGTGTTACCAAACATGCACATTGTATGTGCTTTTCATGGCTTGGCAGGAGCTTATTCAGGTTTAAAGATGTCATGTTTGCTTCCAGGTGACTGCACTGAGGTGGCTCGGATGTAGTGGAACTGAAAAGCAGCATAAAGGCCAGGGTGACAGCAGCATCAGCCAGTGGTATTCAGAAACTTGCAGGTGATTTTGGTTAGTTACGAAAGAAAACAAGGTGCTATAAAACAAACTTCATTGTGGGCTGGCTACGAGCTGCAGTCACTGCAATCCTCCCTGAATGACATCTTGATGCCATCCCCATGGTGGGCTCAGCATGGGCAATGTCCTAGGAGGAAACCCAGCAGTAGAAAGTCTCTTCTGGGAAGTGCTTCCCTGGCAGCATCATTGGCTCTGGGAGCTGGGTGCTGCTGAAGGGAGCAGGATTGCCATGAGGAAATGCAGTTCTGGCCTCAGGAGGTGCACTGCAGTGTGGCCAGGTATGTGTGTGGAGGGGGATTCAAGAAGTACAAGTGAATTTTTTGATTGAAGTAAATACGGTTTCTCTTATGTGCTTTGGAACTTCTGGGTTTCTAAAGTTTTGTCGTTTTGACTTTTCCCCCTTCTTCGTTAGTGTTGGAATCTAAGCATACATAAAATAAGTTCTCAGATCTCCAAATAGCAGAAATTCACCAGATGAGATGTTAAGGGAAGTGCTAAATATTGTGACAGCCTCAACGAAATTCTTAGACTTGGGAACACTCTAATAGTAATTGCCCAGAGCTGGAAAATGCCTGATGGATTTACTCAGGCAGCTGTTGGCTTTATTCCCCAGGAACTAAAGGTCTTAAAATGGGCCACTAAGGATAGAATCTTCTGAGGTTTGTGACTTAATTGCAAAACTAGTGCTAAGCATAAGGAATTTGGTTGGTTTGGAATTTCCCTGTGAGAAAAGAGCAGTTTTGTGCAGTCCCAGCCTAGTTTGTTTTGGAAGGGACCGTAAAGCTCATCCAGTTCCAACCCCTGCCACGGGCAGGGGCCCCTTCCACTGCAGCAGCTTGCTCCAGGCCCCTGTGTCCAACCTGGCCTCCAGCACTGCCAGGGATGGGGCAGCCACAGCTTCTCTGGGCACCCTGTGCCAGCGCCTCAGCACCCTCCCAGGGAACAGCTTCTGCCTCAGAGCTCAGCTCAGTCTCCCCTGTTCTGGTAGGTTCAAGCCATTCCCCTTGGAATGTTACTCTTGTGTTTCAGGAGCACCACTGCAGTCACAGATTCTGACCTTTGGAAACCCTTTCTGTGCTCCACATGAAAAGGACTGTGTGTGACTAATTCATAATGAGGGAGTGTGACAAGGAAGTGTGTTACACTTCCAGCCTTGCATGTCAGCCATGTGGGACAACATCAGCTGCTGGTGCAAAGGTCAAGCTGATGCTGCTCAGAGCACTGAGCAGAGCTGCAGTCACTGAAGGAGGGGGTGGTTACTGTTTGCTGTGGGTATTACATGGCTCAAAGCTGTGCTTGCTGGTGTACTTTTTCCCTTTTACATTTTCATAGCTGTTTAGACCAGGAGTGCTGATTGTTGCTTAATCTCTTGCACAATAGACTAAATGTTCCAGCACTGCTTTGCTCAAGAGGAAGTTGTAATCTTGTGTTTTAAGTACAGATAGGACAGAAATCTTCTTCTAAGAAGTTTGGTAAGATTAATGGCATTTGTAGCTACCTTTTTTAGCTGCTTAAAGTACTGGAGGACATTTTATGAATTGCTTTAATTTGCCTTTTGCTTCCTAGGAATTTTTTTGAGACATTGTAGGAACTTTGCTAATTCTCAGTAGAACGAGAGGTGGGAGCTGTTGCCTAAGATTGAACTCCTCCACTGCAGGCAAGGCAGACAGTGACTTCTTACACATCCTGGTGCCTCTTGTTTATCCCAGTTCAGGGGCAGTGAGGATGCTGGTTGTGATTAAATTTGCTGCTGAGGCAAATGCCAGGAAGATGGAGTGGTATCTTCAGGAGCAGCAAGAATAATGATGCTGCTTTCTGTTGAGCACATTGCAGATGGATGCACAGTGCAGTGTGCCAGGCAGCAGGAAGTTGAACATCTCAATCATCTTTAGTGTCTGGGCTTTCTGCTGGAGACCCCTGCATCTGGGGAGCTTCTCTGCAGGTATCTTGCACTCTTTATTTTGGTGTGTATGATGTTTGATATACATAATAATATGTGAGGCTGCTCTGGAACTCTTTCATCCCATATGTATACAGCTGGTATCCTTCTGCAGTGCTGTCTGCTGCTGCCATTTCTTCTCTCGTTTGCCAGAGACAATGTAAGAATTAGATGTGAGATAGTTCTATCCCCCCTCAGTCAGAGTTACTAACCCACGTGGCTTCCTCTTGTTGAGAAGCCTTTTACTTTAGATATGAGTGTGATTTTTCAGCACAGATCTGCAGAGGCAGCGACCAGTGGGATTGAACTCTGGGCTCATAAACACGTAGACCTTGGTACAGGTCAGTGAAACTCTTCAATGATATTCCCAGTTTTCCCCAGTGTTCCTTGCAGTAACTGGGCCTCCAGCTCCTCTCAAGTTGAGACATGTTTTTGCCAGCAAAATCTGGAGTTGCCAGGGTGTAGAGGTCTTAAGTTCTTCCTTGTTTGTATCTACAGATCTGTGTTTCTGCTAGTGATATTTAAGAGCATTAATTTCTACTAGTGATATTTTAAAGCATTAATGCAATAGAATTGCTATGTGTATAAATAGCCCATTAACACTACTTGTCCTCAAGTGCAGAAGCAGTACTTATTTGCAGGAGGGCTGTTGATTTTTAACTAAATAACCCATATGTTCATAGTCAGTTTTTCCTCTCTGAATGCAGTACCATGTAGTAAAATTGTTTTTATTGTCTTGCAGCTTCTTATCACAGTGGAGGTTTCTCTTATTTCACTTAAAGTGCTGTAAATATTGCAAGGAAAATATGAAGATTTATAATGACTCTGTTAATATTATAGGCAGGTTGAAATACTTCAAAACCACATAGAATTACAGAGACTGATTTGTGTTGGAAGGGAGCTTAAAGCTCACCCAGCTCCAACCCCTGCTACAGGCAGGAGCACCTTCCACTGGAGCAGCTTGCTCCAAACCCCGTCCAGCCTGTCCTTGAACACTGTCAGGGATGGGGCAGCCACAGCTTCTCTGGGCACCCTGTGCCAGCGCCTCAGCACCCTCACAGGGAACAGCTTCTGCCTTATCTCTAACCTCAATCTTCTCTCTGCTATCTTAAAGCCATTGCAATAGTGAATGAATTTTGTTGTGGTCTCCACCTCCTTCTCTTTCTGTAACAAAGCTCTTGAAGGTGCAGATGTTTGTGTGCACTGGTGGTACTCCAAAAGATTAAAAGTGCCATCTACCTACCTACATGCCTACCTACCTTCTGTCAGCACCTCCCCTTGCCACAGCCACCGGGTACTACTCAGCTACCCTTGGGACAGTTGTTAAGCCAAGTTATAATCACAGACTTTCATTCAGGTTTCCTCTATGGAGATCACCCAGCATAGGAGAGCAAAACCAGTGTGGAGATCTGCTCTTTGCAGATCTTACTTGATCTGCAGCACAACAGGGCTTTGTCAAACTACTCCACAGAGGAATAAAGCCAGCCTAAATCACCATGCTTCCCAAGCATTCTTATGGGCTTATGAGAACTACTTGTACACACATACTAGGTTGCCAAGGATGAGATGAAGCCTTTCCACTCCCCATCTGCCATTAGATGGCAGCAACTGAACGTGGAATAAAGACAAACGCAGCTCTGGAGCCCATTTATCCCGTGCCTTGAGCAGGGATTTCAAGCTTTTCACTTGTAGGTCAATGGTTCAAATGTGGCCCAGGTCAAGAGGGGCCAGAGATCTTTGTAACCCAGCAACTGCTCAGCAGCCTGAGCGAGGGCGGCCTGCAGTATCCGATCTTGTGGATGGGTGCCCATCCCATCTCTGGCACTAATGGGTACCCTTTTGATACAGGCAGAAGATGCTCCCAAAAGACTGAATTCTCCTCCCTGCACTCCAGATGATTCGACCAAGGGGAGCACTCCTCTCTGTGCACAAGCTTACCCTCGGTAATGATGCCAGAAGAATGTGTTGGCTCCGTTCCTCCTGTAAGCAAATAACTGCCCAAAATGATCTCATCCCGGCCAGGAGGGTGACAGTTGGGGTCTTTTCAGCAGATAGAATTAATTTGTTATTAATTTGGGCGATGATATTCAGATAGACGAGTGACGGCGCCGTGAAATCCCATTGAACATGTTGTAACACCTATGTTATTTACAGCCTCCCGAGCTGCAGGGACAAACCCCATCCAGCACTGCCTTACAAGGTGACCTAATTTGGAAAAGAGAACAGATAGAGAGTTTTCCCACGTCAGGAGATACCTCACTGTGACTCCTTCCCTTACAAATTCCAAACCCTAAGGGGGACTGAAGCAACTGATACTCTCCAGAGAAACCCGTGAGATAAGACGTGAGCCTTAGCAAGCACGTGATTGTGATACAGTTCGAGCCCGAACGCGTATTGCTCAGCTTGCTCTGTTCAGATTTGAGGAGCATGTCACTACGTAAATCCCTTTGGGCAGCTGGGCACCCCTCCAAAGCACAGATTTCCCTTGCTGCTAATGAATCAGCCTCTTTTGCTAACTTACCTCCAAAGCTCGTTTACTTGGAAACCAAAGGAGCTTAGGGAACAGGGTTCTCTCCATGCATAACAATGACCTATTTTAGATCCTTCTCCTCACACGGTCATGGAGAAGGGGCAGCAAGAGAGAGTGCTTCTATCCAAAAGGCATTTCCTGGAATCAGTCCTAAACAATGCTGGGCTATTTCCATTTTGAGACCTGACATTTTGTGGTGCCAATGCAGCCACGCAACAGAAAATGCCCGTCTGAGCTAGGAATGGGATCCAGACACCTCATTCCAAGGACGCGCACCCAAGGCCTCTGCATACATGGTTGTTATTCTTACAAACAGCCCCCTTCCCATGGAAATTGGTAGCATGGAATGAGAATGCTTCACAGCAGTCCCGGAGCAGGTTGGCAAATGGGACCAAGGGCATGTTTTCCACCTCTAGGCATGTTTACCTCACTGGGCTTTCTCAGGTATCATAACCAATATAGTACAGGAAACAGAGCCATGCAGTAAGAAATCCGTCCTTTCTCACCAAGCCCTGTGCTACTACTGGAAAGATGTATCTGGTATCCCAACAAGGAATGTTTGAAAACAGGGATTGTTGAATTGATTCGTGTTCCATCTCATCCCCAAGGTGTCAGCTACTGCCTGAGCCCAGGAAGCAGCCAAACGCTTCATAGTTTTCCCATTTTTTTCTGAAAGAAATGTTCACTGCTGCTAATTCCGGAGTTATTTTCATTGATGAGTCACATCTAAACTCTTCCATTACTTTGACTAACGGCACACTCAGCTCTCTTAGTGACACACAGCACAGCCCTTTTTCCTGTTCTCCTGAAACAGCCCTATTCTTTGCTGCCCTTGCAGGGTCCACATCTCTCCATCACTGACAGCTAAGGCTACTGAGTCAGAGAGGGAGAAAATAACAATAATAATAGAGTTCTCCTAGCTACCAAGAAGCAGCTATTCATTCAGCTTCGTCTCCCAGATTTACTGATGGCAACACCAAATAGGCTCTATTCAGGTAATGTCATTTTCAGCATTAAAAATGGACTCATCTTCCTGACCCATGAAACTTCAATAAGATATCACGATGAATGATTACTCTTAGTCATCTCAGTGTGCTTAATTTAGCATAACTGCACCTTTGCTAAGGAACAAGATGACTCTATTTGTGCCAAGCACTGAAATTAGTTCCCTGTAGTGCACATCAGAACATGAGTAAAAGCTGGCAGTACTCAGTGTTTCTCTGGCTCCCAGTTTGTAGCGAGCACTTCAAGATAACTTGCAGAACCATTCAGGAATATGTTACAGCTGGAATATCTTGATCCAGGACATGGTCTTGTGACTGGTAACTCTCATCTGTGGGTTTCTAGGCGCTTTGAGTATGACGGAGGCAGCAGTTGGAAGCCTTTCTCATGGGATGAAGGAGTAGGTAACAGGAGCATCATTTCTGCCATTCAGTTGGTATCTGAATGATAACTTGAAGTAAGGTGGCAATCCTTTTGATGCGTGCTTTTTGTAGCTATTAAAATACACCATCTTTCAAAACCACTCAGTTTTGCAGAATGTTGGGCACTATTGACTATACTTGAAGCTGTATTATTGCCCCCAAGGAAAAGGAACGAAGCTCTCATCCAGCATCCTTTCCCCACAGAGAAATGCCTCTTACTTAAGAGGAATTAAATCTAGACAGTTATTCTTTAGGGCACAGCTGTGCTAAAGTGATTTTATTAAATGACTTACAAATGAGCATTTTGAAAAGCCTTTCTGGTTTGTTGGGATGTTTCCTCAGGCCACCATTTCCTCCTTGCCTTTTGCTGATCTCTATTATGAGTCTTTACATTGGATTACTTAGCTGTTTGCTGCTGCAAATGACAGCAAACATTCCTGTCTGAGCTCCTTCCAGAAAAGCTGAATCTTTCTGGAGAAGGGATCTGGGAAGCCCAAACGGTATAGTTTAGCAAAACAAGGAACACAGTCAAAGTGATTTGGCAGGTCTTGAATAGCAGAGGGAATTAGTCAAGGGAAGAAGAAACCCCTTCATTCCCAAGTTACCAATTATAGTTGTATGCATGGCAATAGTGGCTAGGAGTCATTAGAAGCTAAGGATTGCTTGGGGGCATCTGGAATGAGTTGTTGGTCTCAGTCCAGCTCCTGTTTGACAGGTGTCCCAGAGATCACCATGAGAAATTGCCTCAAGCTTGGCCCAAGTCTACAAGTGGTAGCAGAAAGAACAGGCTCAAAGCTCAGTCTTCATACTATACGAAGACTGAGCGCAGACACATTCATTACCAAAAAGAGGCTTTTAAAAGCATATTTATAGCTATAGACTTTCAGGAGCATCTTTTCAAAGCCATTTTCTAACAAGGCAGGTGTAGTTTGTGTCACCTGTCTCAAGGCTTGCCCAATCCATATGCAAACTGCACATAGTTATTATGCGAATGCTCTTTAATCCTCAAACATCGGACACAAAATTCCCATAACACAGTACTTAGACCTTTTGGAAACCATGGGAGACACCAAGCTCAACCCAACTCAGCCTTTCTCCTCTCCACCCCATGTCTGAACATGAGGCACACACCAGTACATCTCTGACAACATCCTCTTTACCCAGCCAACTCCTGGTCGCCGGGGAAACATCATATTACCACTGCTGTAGATCAGACACACAGAACTGGTACAGATTACCTTTTACATGCAGAATCTGTTGGTTGTGTAGCTGCGAAGATGTATTAGTAGCATGAGAATAACAGAGATATGTTTTCTCCCTCAGTAGTGCTTTCTATCCAAGCACCCTCGGGCTATTTACGGGCTTCCTTAAGCAGATTATTTGCAAGTAGTATATTGAAAAGAAGATAAAAGTTACATAAATGTCCTGATCCTGTTGTTATTAAGCCCAAAAAGGCAGGTTACAGATCCAGACTCAGTCTCCATCAGACTGCGGGACAGTGCAAATAATGAGTTTTCACTTCTCCCCATCCATTAGGACACATTCCCGTGCTCCTTCCCAGCTGTAGGCCTGCACACCCATAAACTCTTGCTCACCTTCCCATTTATTTGTGCAAGCCCAAATCCCAACCTCTCCTCAGTGAAAACCACCAGCAATAACTTGTTCAGCATCTCCAGTTCTGTTTCAGTCACGACTTTTCGCCTTTCTCTCCCACACGCCAAGCAAAGCACCAAATTTCTTCTAATTTCTTTTCCCCACCAATGTATTCTCCTCCACAGGCAGAAGGGGACAATCACTACAGCCCTGAGCTCACCCTTAGCCTCTGCAGCCCTGCTTGGAGCATCTCACCTACAGGAAGAGAGAATCAAGGGGGAAATTGTGTGTCCCTGCTTTGCAGCTCATCAGCCTTTCCATGTGTTAGGTAGGTTTGCAGCAGCCTGTTACAGCTCTGCAACAGAGGCTGATCAGGTTCATCTGGGGCTATGCCAGGCTCTCCTGAGAAAAAAGGTATTTATTTATAACTGGCTTGTGAGATGGAAAACTGGTTTCTATATTTAATAGGAAGTGCTCCGAGCACATTAACCCTAAATTTATTTGGCTTGGGGAACTGTTGGGTTCTTTACTGAGTATGAGCTATTACACTTACATATTTCTAGGTCTAATGATTCATGGATCCAGGTTCTAATAGCACAGCCATTGACTGCTTAGAGAGGGGCTAATCTATGCTCAAGCCCTCAGAACATCCAGACTTAGAATGATACAGTCTGGAGGAATGGGAGACAAGAACTTCCAAGGTTTTGCTGAGTCTTGTTTTAATTTTGGAGAAAGAAAACTAGTATTTGAATACACTTTTGATGCTGTGGGCTGCAGCCAGAGGTACCGCTTGAACCCCTGTCCTATGACGCTATAGGTATCTTTTGCCTTTTGAAGCCAAATTCAAGGGCACATTCTCATCTAAACAGCAAGGATAACTTGCTTGGTTTTGGTACAGAAACACTGTACCAGATCATTTGGGGAGATGCATGCTTTGAAGTAGGTTTGTCTAAGTATTTCTCATAGCTGGGAAGTCACTGGATACCTGCAGCCAGGTGATGCGGTAGCTGCCATGCACATCTGCAGACCACAGATGGATGCAGGCAGATGCTTTGCTCGCAGCTGCTGCTGGTGCCAACGCATTGCAGCATCCCTGGGGTCAGCCTTCTGCAACCCTAACACAAAGGCACAAGGCAATATGAGAGGAGGGCTGTCAAACACAGGTGCAGATGGAATGAATAAAGCTGTGACGACCTCCCAGCCCCATTCTTCAGCTTCACATCACCATTTCTTCTCCAAAGGTTTGCAGCACTGTTCTCCCTGCCCTGCCATGAGCTGCTGTAACATCCAGTCCCAGACAAGGGTACATTCCAGGAGCAGGAGATACCATTTCCATATGTTTCCTTCTACCTGGACCACCTGAGCTTGTTTGGAACCTCACTTTCTATTTATGAAAGACATTGGGGGTACTTGGGTAAAATACATCCACAGATCTCCCTTTACAACTTGGGTTGTGTTCCATTTGTGGTACATTTAAGGAAGCTGAGGAGCAAGGAGTTTTGTCTAACTCATACAAAGCTACGGATGTACCAGCAGAAGACTGCAAGCAGTAAAAGCATTTTCCTTGTTTAAAATCTGTAACCCCTACATTCTGTCTCCTTCCACTGGTCCCTGATCTCTTCTTGTCCAGTTCCTTCTCCCTCATAATGAGGAACAACTCTCCAGGCTCAGACTCTAACCTGGAGATCTCATCCTGACAGAGTATCTGGGCTTGACACATCCAAGTAGCTTAGAAATCTGATTACATGCAAGTATATTTATGTAAGATTACAACACCCAAGACCAGTGTCATTCTAGGAAATCTTGTTCCTTCATTTGGAGCCTGGACAAGGGGAAAAGACGGCAAGTTCTGGTTGGCATACCACCACTCATTTGGTGCATGGAAATGCTGAGTTCCTGAATGTAAGAAGTACAAGTGCCAAGTTTGCAAGAGTGGATCAAGAGGCTGCCTGTGGCTAGACAGTCCACGTGCTGCCCCTGAGTTTCATATGAATATACTGAGAGCAGCCATCACATGCCTTGGTTTTCAGGAATCTGCACCCTCAATATTACCTAAACCTCTCTGTGCCTCTGGCCAGAAGCAGAACTATTGCTTCCCTTTATCAGCAGTGAGTGGTTTATATTAGATTCAAAGCCCTTCTGATTCAGAAACAATGAGAAATCAGGGCACATGTTATATGCTAAGCAGCTGTTTAAAGGGTTTACCAAAAGCTTCAATATGACCCTGAAGAATATTGGCACCACTGCACACTTGAGAGGCAGCATGGTCCAGCTGTTGGGAAAGACAGCTTGAAAGAGCCTACATTTACATGTGTTGCTCATTGGAGCAGCAGTTCAGTCTTCTGTGTTTTCTCATTTGAGGTACCAGGATAATCACAGTTAACAACTGAGTGTGGCAAAGCTTTCCTGAACATTAAAGAGAGGAAACCTGCAGACACATCTGAGATTGCATTTATGGATTTTTACTCCATTAGTAGTTAACTTCTGCCACAAATAGGACCCAAACCAGCTTTGATATCTTAAGGCAAGATCTATTTATATATCTCTGTGCTAAGCAAAAAGCAGAGTCCTTGAAATGATGAGCAGGTTTCTCTGTTTGGACATGGAGGCTAATAGAGCACCAAACTGCTGAGCACCAGGTGTTTAATGCTCCCCTGTGCCACCAAAGAGAAGCACTGGGGTGAATGGAGCCTGCCCTGCTTCATGTGGAAACTCTGAGCTAGCAGCAAAGTGATTTAGAGTAACAAGAGCCATACTAGGTATGTAGGTCCTGAGCTTTCCATATCTGTGAGTGGAGCCCACAGCAGCAGTCCAGCAGTGCATTACATCTTGTGATCTGCTCTGTAATAATAAGCCTGAATGGATGCTGACATTAAGGCTGGAGGGGGGAAATGTATTGCAGTGTGCAGTCTGCAATGCAGGTAACCATTTAATGGGCTCTGGAAGAATTTGCACCCTCCCAGAAAACTCTGGCTGTGAATGTGCACTGAAAGAGCTCCCTTCCCATCTGGAACACCAGGGACCAGTGCTCTCACTGAACAAATACCAGGTCAAAAGCACTGGAGAGACTCTTGTACAGGTGCAAAAAGGATCTTGCTGAAGTTCCCCTTACTTTTCAAATCTCTATATAACCAAACCCATTTTATTAACTGGAGCTGGGAGAGCCCTTCAGAAGCCCTTTGCCATTTTCCAAGCAAAATTAGCTTAAAAGAAAATAGGAAATGCTTTAATTCCACAAAGAGAGCATCTCTTAAAACATCTCTTCAGTACTGCAGCCAGCCACTATCTTGTCACTGCCAAAATCGAGCTATGTCTGCAGATGCACTGTGAGCATCCTTTCTCCTTCTTTGCCCACTTAAACAACCTTTGGGAATTTTGGTGTACCGATTGGGAATTAAGTGTATTAATTGCTGTCCATTAATACGCTTGTTTAATTGTCTGTGTTGAAATGCTAACAAGCATCCAGGAAGACACAGTAAACTGGATTCCAGCTTGGGAAGAGATTTCAGATACAGAGTTAATGATACGTTAGGCCATCATGCCTCCAGTGATGAAGATCTTTGAAGGCATAAGCATCTACACACAGGTAGCTACAGCAAAGGTGGCTTTTAGAGTTCCTTTTCCACTCTACTATTTACTAACTATGATAAATATTGAGGAGTTGAAGCAGGCTGGATCAAACCCATTCAACATGGGGAGAGAGTTGGGGAAATTCACCACCCATCTTAAACATTTAGTTGGATCCAACACTATAGTTGGATCCCCGTTATATGCTTTTCTTTCTCTGCTGACTATAGAAGGAATTTGCTTCAAACACTGAATTTTAAAGGGCAGCAATGAGACTATCTGAATCTTAGGTGAAAACATCTTCAGCACTAAGCAAAGTTATCAAGTACACCCCATTATCTGAAGATAATTGGTGATTCTGTTCCAGTACTGGATTAAGTGAATTTATTCATCTCAAGTACCAGTTTGAACCAAAATCCTACATATTGATTGTACAGGTTCTACTCTACAGACCTATTTCAGAGATGCTCCTCTGGAGGCTGAGGCACTAAGCAGCATGAAATAAGACACTCAGGAGTGGTAACTCATTTCCAGCCTCATCAGTAACGGGGAATTAATGGCTAATGGTATTTTACCTAACTATAATTACATAGTAAGTACAGTAATGAATGAAGCTGAGAAACAAGAGAGGCCTCATATGCAGTATTATTCAAATTACTCCATCCTTTCGGTTTCCTAAACAGTCAATCATGAAACCTCATGAAAAAGGTTTTTAATAGAAGGCATTTCTGCATTTTATTGCCTCTGTAGATACATGTAGATGATGATAGATGTAGATAGATGCCAAGGAAGGCAACACACTTCCCCCACAAGCTCAGTGCTGCATTTGAAGCCCAGTTTATCATTTTGCAGCTGAATCAGCTGTCTGGGCCTGTAGCTGGGATAACATGTCATATCAGAGGGTAAGAAACACAAAGCAAGTTTCTTGCTCTCCTCACATCATCACTGTAAGCTGAGGTTTAAAAAGGGTATGCATTTTAAGCTTATATTAAACTTAATAAGCATTGAAATGAATAGCCATTGATCCAACATATTTCTTGGGGCAAACTGGCCAGATAATGAGCACTATGTCTAAGTTACTGAAGGTGTATAGAACATTACATTAGTACTGATTCATATTCATCAAGAGCATCTCTTGGTATAGCAGTCCCCCTTCTGCTGTCCTCAGTGAGCTTCATGCACCACTGAGAACCACCAAGCTCTTTACTTCCTCTCCTATATACCGCCTCCTCTGAAGGCTGTACTGGCAGGATGTCACTTCTGTGTACCCACCATTAGTGGGTAATCCACATAATGTGGATAGCCCTCTTTTCTGGAGAGATCTAGAGGCCTGACACCAGCAAACAAGGACTGTGGTTTCCACTGTGTGTCACAGTGCAATATGGGAGTCTCTTCTCTGATTGAGACTCTTTGGGAATCTCGATCCCTTGGCAACTCCCCCTTTACTGCCTTCCTAATGGCAAAACATCATTAACAGCTTACTTTTCATGACCAGTGTTGTGGCCCAAAGCCTGGTCTCACCCACACTCTCAGGGATAGACAGAAAAGGACCTGATTAGTTAAAACACAGGTTGGGCCACAGAGGGGTAAGAGCAGGACTGGATGGGTTGCTCCCAAGTTTCCAAACTTGCTCGAGTGGTAGCACCAGGAAAGTGGAGCTCAGGATGAGCTGCTGAGAAAAAAATCAAAGGAAGAAAGAGGCTTATAAAAGGTGGAA
>JBAFWW010062212.1:29586-52257 GCA_036873685.1 Agapornis canus | reverse complement strand
TTGTTTTTGTTTTTTTTCCTGCCTGTGAGTTACCTGAAACATAAAAGTGTAACAAACAGTTGTTCCTTTATCTCACTGCTGCAAACTGGACTTGGAAATTGAGCTAAGTGCAGGCACCTTGCTCTCTTTTTCAGCTACAAAACACCAGCCAGAGCGCTGCATGAAGCAGCACTGTTTCCCTTCTTTGCAGTCTCACCTCTGAATGAAGACACAGGGAAAAAAGGCCTACTCATTACAGTGGCAGGAATACCACAATTAAAACTACACTCAGCAGTAGGAGACACACAAGAGGTTTTAGACATGCGTGCTGGGAACTTTAAAGAAATGGCTGGAGAATTCTACAAGAGTTTAGTAGTTAACTACATGGAAAGCACACAGGGAAAACATGACCTATAGGCAATTTCTCTTCAATTGGTTGCAATATCCTTGAAAGTCTTTGAGGCAAGAAAACATTCTGCTCCTCCAATTATTACTACATATGCACAAACATTAAGTTAGAACATTCTTTGTATAAACTGTCTCATTAAGATGCTGCAAAACAGAGAAGTGGATATTGATGTTTAGTGCTGTATTTTACACTTCCATTGTGGTTTTCTGGGTGTGTTAGCATTTGACTTAAATCAGATAAAATATTAAGTTCTTCTCTCTGTGGACATTCATTTTTAACCCAATACCTCAGGTTTGCTGTTTTTTTAAAGGCCCACCATGCCTCACAGGTGATGTTCGTACCAGACTCCCTTCCCTGAAACCCCTGGAAGATTCACAGCACTGCTCAGCTGTTTCATAACAATATCAGGCTCATGATGAACCAAATGAGTTCTGATTTGTGCTATTTAATGTCCTAATGGCTTGACTAGTTAGGTAATTACATAGTATGATTTATCCAACCCATTTATAAATATTTATAATAATGGATAGATTAACCTTTGGGATTTCTATCTTGCAATCCCTTTGGTGGAAGAGGCATCACTCCACCACAGCAGTGAGTGCCACTGCCTGCAATAGAGCCCTTCTACAGCAGTGGGATAAGGATGCAGCTTGGCCCATGGGGCACAGTGGCTAGTACCCAGGGACAAGGGGTTTTGGCCAGCATTCACCAACACCAACACACCTCCCCATCACCCCCCTCACCCCTCCCAGCCAGCTCTGTGGGAAAGACACACATCTCCAGCTTTATTTTCCTACTTTATTTAATCAGGAAAAGAAAACCACAAGAGATTAGGCTTCCACTGATGAGAAAAACTAAAACAACATATAGCACAGAAGAAAGTAACTGCATACCCAGACACTGAAAACACTCATTGTTGAATAGAGATTCAGATGGAAGTTTGGATGAGCATGGTCAAGGGGCAGGAAGAGGCACGTGGTCATTCGGGATCAGACGTGGCACCCGCGCATGATGGTGAGTCATGGCAGCCCCCAACAGCTTGAGTGGGCACAAGCAGCATATTGTCATCGTCAGCATCAGGCACCACAATCACTCCAGCAGCATTAGCCGGCCCCAGGACAGGAACGCCAACGCTTTGCTCAACAGCAACAAAGGGTCAGTGTTTGCTGCCACTGGAGCCATGGCTGGACACAGCACTCTTCTGCCAAGAGCAAACAGCAACTCAGGAGACAGGCAACACCTGGTGCCAGTGGGCTGCAGCAGCCATTTGAGAAATAGCTGTATCTTGGAAAAATTGCTGCTCTAAAATTTGGAGATTCACTACAAATTTTTATTTTTTTTAATTTTTTTTTTAAAAAAACCATCCGTATATGGAAGGAGTCAGATCTAGCACTTTGGCAGAACTGCTCCTTAGGACTAGCAAAAATATGCAAAATAGAGATTAGGCACAAAGAATAGAATTTCTTCCATGGTAACTATCTTTCTGAGTTTTTGGGTTTCTGTCTTTGTTAGAGTAGATCCAAGCATATGCCTATCACGTTTCTGAATTTTGATATAGCATAAAATTCCTAAATTATAGGTTTGATATACCAGCAGCGTAAGAAGAAAAGACATTCTAGTCCTTGGTCAACATTAGGGAAAGTCAACAGAGACAAGACACAGGTCCTTCTGTATACTTTGGAAGATTTTTCCCAACATCTTTAATATGCTGTAATATTGATTATTACTGTATCCTGCAATTTCTAATATTTCACAACATATCTCTGCTTAGAAATAGCATCACAATATTTAGACTATTAGGACATTTTAAAAACCCCTAGTTTTGCAACAAAAAGAAAATACATGAGAATTAAAAGGAGTAATACTGAGATTTATTTATTTTAACTTTTAGAATTTCACTAAAAAGGAATAGAAGTACCTTTATTCTCTGAAATTAAGCTGTAGCACTTAGCTTTCCTACTTCATGCTTATTCATTGTATAAGCCATTCAAGAGACAAGTACAGGACCCAAACTAAAATATTTTACAAGTCTTTTTCTTTATAAGAGTATTAGAAAAAATTGACAGAATAAATTTTGGGCCTTAGATTTCACCTTTTCCCATGCAACCTATTGCACCTATTGAAAAAAATAGAAAAGCAAACAAACAAAACCCAGAAAAACACACAACTATTTGCAAAATGCATCTGTATATTAGACCAGCTCCATGTCCATGAAATAGTCTGAAGACACATCCATTTCTACAAGAAGTAAATCCCTACTTCAGCTTCTAGAACGTCTCAGAAACAAATGCTCAGCCTGTCTGCCAGGACAGAAACAAATGCTCAGCCTGTCTGCCAGGACCATGGCTGCTGTCCTAGGGCCTGTCTGCGTTCACACACCTATGCCAATTGCCAACATTTCTATTGAGTCACAGTCTTGGAACAGAGGAACACCAGAAATATGCAGAGTGGCCAGGGAAAAATGTGAGAGGAAAGATGGAGAGATTAGATACTATAGGTTAACTATAGGAGTTGATCAGGGGGTTAGATTATGACAGTTCTGGGATGTTTACAAGGGTCATAAGAGATAAATACTACATAGGGTACTATGAATACATACATAGGATAGCTAAGTTTTCATTAAAAAGAGAGCATCAGAGAAAACGCCTACTTAAAGTTTTTGCTAGCAAGAGTGTGATTACATGAAACACTCCACATTTGGGCAACACTTTAATTTACAAAACCAGCAGTGTGTTAAAGTTTCTATGTGTATTAAAAACAAAACAAACAAACTCCAAAACAAACAAAAAACCCACCCAAAAAAAGCCACAAACAAACCCACAAAAAAAACAACACATCCCCCCCAAACCACCAGGAAACCACAGTGACTTACTAACATGGCAGTGCGTTGTTTGCCATTTTCAAAAGTTCTGCTAGAGAAGGGAGTTCAGACCACTGATCGCAGAGCTGGTTTAAGGGGTTAACAACCTCTGCTCCTGACAGGGTGATCCCAAGAGAAGATGAAGGGCTAGAAGTCAGGGCTTTCACAATTTATTTTCACTCCTGCTCCTAAATCAAATACCTAAAATTTCCAAATACTTCAGTTTAATTATCCCTAAATTTGGTCTAGAACACATGATGTTCCACCCCATTTGCAGGCAGAGGTGGAAATTCTTTTTAAAGAGAATATCCTCAAAGCTCATAAGAGCTTAAATCCTCTTTAGAATTGTTAATCTGTCTTGCTACTGAAAGTGAAGTAATTAATAGCAAAAAAAAACCAAACAGAAGGAAAAAAAAGTCCCAGACCTTGTCTTATGAGCATTCTATATAGGGATGTGTATATTTATGCCTTTATTTTGCAGTTCTCCCTCCTCTGCTAAGCAATGCTGAGGTATCAACGCCCAATTTCTGCCCATTACCACTAGCTTTGACCCCCCAGCAAGTCTGCAGGGATGCAAGCAAAGTCCCCCACCTGCTGACAAGAGGTTCTGTGTCTGTACATTTTGCAGGGTGGTGACAGGCATGAGACTGCTCATAGACATGGATTTGTCACAATATTATAGAGTGTGGCATCAGATCTGTATGGTTGTTTTAGGAGAACTTGTTTGCACAGCTGTTTGTTGTGAGTTGCATCCTCCTCATTTTGCCCAGGCTCTTCTCCATGCAGCATTTCATTTTGAATGCAAAGCATTCTGCCAAACCCAGGGTGCCCACGTGATGTAAGCTGGGATATAACTCATTTATGATCTGAATGTAACTTTCTTTGTGGAACCCATCCAAACGCTAAGAGTGGTGCTAAGAAGAAGCAGTAGACAAAACCTGCCTCCAACAAATTAACAACCCCCTTCCCAGTATGCATACAAGTTCACACCAGTCAGACTGTATAGATTAGCAACCAAGTGAAGGGACCTACTTAGAAATGGACACACATCATAGTACAATCTGGCATGAGCATTTGAAACAAAGCGAGCTTTAAGAGTAGTGTGGAACTGTGTTTTTGCCTCCTCCTGCTGCTCCTGTCTCTGCCCATTGGCAGTTTTGACATGCATCATGATTTTGCAGTCTGCTCAGGATGTTGGAATCCAGTCAGGGAGCATACAGGGATCCTAACTCAGTCCTTGAGATTTGCGCTGTAGTGAGCGCACACAGGAACTTTGAGGCTTGGCACTGCTGCCAAGACACTGCTTATGCACCAAAGACAGGCTGAGCCCCAAAGGAGAGAATAGATACAAATGAGCCGCTGGAGACCTCCTCCAGCTGTGCCACACATTTATGGGGAAAGAACCACATCTCACTGTGAATCGTGGCTTCCTTTGTGCACCGGTTGCTTTAGGCAATAACACATCCAGCCAGCTTGGGAGCCCCAGGGACAACAGAGCCTCACTTGGAAAGAGGGAGTGAATATGGAGCACATTAACATAAAACCCTGCTGATAGCTTTGCTCGGGACAGCCATTTACTGATGGGAAGAGGCAACATCAGTTAAACAGCTAGTTGGGCTGGAAACCACACCCTTGCACATTCTCCATCAAAGTACACCTGAATGGCAAGCACAAAGAGCTACAAAAGAGCAAGAGCTATTGCTTACATATTGACAACATATTCCCCCTGCAACCAAGATACTGAAGAAAAATCCACACAATAGGGGAAAAGTTACTGAAAGCAATCCACCTCTCCAAAATTACATGTCAGGCTCCTTTGGAAACCCTGGGCAACCCCTGCAAACAGGCTGAGGACTGCCACCCCTGCACACCCCTCTTGTACTGCTCCAGTGCCTTGCAAGACTTTGGCCATGGGATAGTAATCCAGCTCAAGGAGAGGGCATGGCAGCAGTCACAGTCCCTGCCTCTGCCAGAAAGGACATCTCCAATGTCCTCAGTGGGGTCAGCTTGTCAGGGAGTTGTGGATGCATCTTAACAATAACAATGCTCTGCCACATTGCCTTCTGCTCTAGGGAGATCCCACTTACCCTCATAGAAAGAAGAATGCAAAGTCTGAGAGAGACAGCCTTTGAAAGTAAATAAATCCTTGGAAATGTAATAGCCTCCAATGTGACTATATTCTCTGATAAAACATTAAATGAAACACACCATTCCCAGTACAAATAATTGCCTTTGTTTTCATAATTTTGTCTAGTGCATCACAGGAGGTTGTAGAACAGTGTGAGTTTTTCTGATCTATAATCAGACAGTTCATAAAAATCCTAATGGAAATGAAGATTTTGCTATTTGGAGTGGTCAAATTTCCATTTTCAAACACATCACATTTTAAAACCCAGGTTGGCATTTTGGTTTGCTGAGAGTTTTAGGATAATAGCAAATTACACAGAAAATCTACCAATTCTTTGTCAAGTGAACTATGCAAAAAGGAACCATTAGTTCATAGTTCATCTGTGAGATAGGAAGACATCCTGAATAATAATTTTTAGGGACTATGAAGGGCATTTATCTGCAAATAACGCTCACATCTACAGAATTAAGACTGCCCCTGTTGTCTATAAAACTACTGTGCTCAGATTTCACTAAAGGTATGTTTAAATAGATTTCTTTTCCTCACCAGAAAAATAGGGGAGTCTAACCATACTGTATAAGACTGACTTGCTCCATACAACATCCATCCTACACAAAATTGGCTTATGCTATACAGTGTCACAGATGGACAACACCAAGAGAGCTGTGAAGACATTTGGTTCTGCATCCCTTCATGGTTCCAGGGGTGAGCACTCAGAGGCCCCTCAGATTGCAGCATTAGTGACCCCAGCCTACTGGAGGAAAAAGAGTGTCTTCCATCCACTCTTCCTGTTAACATCATACACAGACTGTTCACAAGTGTTCTCGCAGCTTTTGCAGCTTTCCTCTCATATTTATTTACTGTTCTGTGCTTTGCTAGGACTGTGTATTTCCTTATGCTGAGACAAAGGAAAAATAAAACAAACCAAAACCAAACACAAAACAAACAAAGACAGCAGAAAGTGTTCTTTCATTCTGTAAAAAAAGTTAGTCCCTGTAGCATCAATGAGACTCCCAAACCAGGGTTTTGGGCCCTGTTATTTAGAAAATTAAAACCCTACCTAGAGCTGACTATGAAGAAAAGGTATGAAAGACTGCTTAACTAAATTAATCTACTTTTCTTCCTTCCATCCACCCCCCAACAGTGCCCTGAGGCATAACCCGTACAGAAAATTGTCTGTGACTCACGCTTTGAAGAGAGCATGGAAAAGGAATCCCACTGGGAATTTGCTGCATTTGTTACAGCACTGGGACATATTCATCTGTAAATGTATTTATTTTGGTGTTTTGGATCTTGAGTGATGTTAAATGTGATGCTTATAGTAAGGCCGGGATAAGTGTATTCCTGTAACAGAGACTGGGAATGCTAGTAATACTTTCTTGTGAGTTTGTTGTAAAATACAAGAATGCATTCATTAGCTTCACTTCACAGTCCAGTGACATGTTAGGGAGCACACTAGGAATTGGTGCAGTTTCTCTGTTTGTTTGCTTTTAATACTGAAGAAAACTCATGATTAACAGTAATAATTTCACTGCAGATCTTATCTATCACAGCAGATTTCAGATACACACACAGAAAGAAATTACCTTCTTCCCCCTCTCCCCTTAGACTGGGCAGTTCACAATATTCCTTAAAGGCAAAATATTAGACAGCAAGGTTTCCCATGTTAGCAGGTTTGTGGTGCAGGTGAGGTTCCAAATACCAATTGTGAAGACAAGATCTTTCCAGATTTTTAACTAAAGATACAGAATCTAATTACAGGGACACTTCCCCCCACAGTCTCTCCCATGTGCAAAAAGACCAGTGCCTGGCTCTGGAAGCAAGTATTTTATTTTACCCTAATAAATAAGCATTCTTCCCGAGTTTTACTGCCAAATCTTGGAAAGCAAAATCATTTCCCTGGACAGTATGACCTTTTCCTTAGCTTCAACAGCATCCAAGAGACAAAAAGTCCCAGCCACCACCAGACTAGCGGACTTTACTCCAAGAGACAACCTGAGAGATCCCAAAGAAGCATTCAATAAACATAATTATAAAAACTATTCAGAAATTAATTAATTACATTAAAAAGAAACACCATTTCAGTTTAGAGCTACCATAGTACAGAATTCAGAAAATCTCAGGCTCCACTAAAATAGTTCCAGAGTTCCTCACACCTGTCCCAGATTTAGCGTTTTACTAACCAACAATAACAATTCTTAAAAGATCAAGAAACAGACCACATCACAGTGTTCCCCTGGAGACAGCTCACATCCTCATCATCTCTGTCTGTTCAGTGATCTTTGGCAGTGGTACGAGGAACAGTGAAACCAAACAGAAACAAAAGTCACCTGACTTACACCTCCTCAGAGCCCAGTAAAAGGCAAGCTACCAGCAGTCTCAATGATTCCCAAAAAACACATCTTAAGGCAAAAATTATACTTTAAATATGTTTCTTGATTACTGCTTTTGAAGAAGCTACAAATAACTTAAAAACATTCCATAGCCAAATACAGCTTTTTTTCCAATTCCACTCACCAAGAGCTTACGTAACCACTCTTGTCCCCAGAACTCCACTGGAATACCTTGCTTTGCATTCCCAAGAGCTGCTTTACTCCAACCCCATGAGTTAATGAAGGAAACTGCCCAGGATCCTCCTTTCCCAGACACACTACTCCTCCCACCCAAGTGGCCATACCAACACAAGGAGGAAGATGATTGCCATTACCACCATCTGTGACAATACACCGTTAGCTTTGCAAGGGTTCAGCTGAAGCACTGGCAGCTGCCTCAAATTGTAATATGACTGGGTTGACTGCAAACAAGCCTGATAGGAATGGATGTCTGGAAAAATAAGAGGACATAAAAGCCCTTAAAAGCCTCCCAAACTGTGACCCACTTCAGGATCACAAAGAAATCATTATAGCTTAGTGCACAAAAGCTCAGCTGTTCATCAGTGGATTTAAAAAAAATCTTGCACCTCCTGAAATTTTTTGAACCAACATGACTTTGCACACTTTAAATAATAAAAAGATGTGTTTGAAGTTCTGATCTTTATTTTTTGTTTTCAATGACCACTCCCTAAAAAGTGCAAGCTTCAGAACAATATTGTTATTTCAATCAAAAGAAGGGATGTGTCCTCTCTAAACATAGGAGCACTGACTGTTGCTTGAGAGACAACTTGCACCACCCACTCCAGGTCCTACTTCTTCTTCATGGGCTATATTTCTTCTGTAATTCTTCTTGTTTGCTAGAAGAAATACCATGCTATAGGAAGATGTGCCCTATGGTTCTGCCTACCTATGATGGGACACACGAGGACTACAGCAAAGAAATGTCCCCAAGCCACAGGCTCAGACCACTACTGGTCTATGTCAGCAGCCAAGGCTGCACCCCTCGCATAAAACCACCACTCTCCAGCTGAAGTTCATGCTTTTACCTTGTTCATGTGTGTGTGTGTGAACTACATCATTTTTCTAGTAAAGATAGAAATATTCCTCAGAAGTTGAACTTCTTGCAGGTGAAATTCACTGGTATTTTCCAGCCGGAGCCCAGGACAGTTAATCTATCCTGTCCGTGAGTTTTCCTCAGGAACCAGGCACTGGATATCCCTTCCCAGCCAGCAATTGGCTCAGATTACTTAATGCCTCATTGTAAAAATCGAGTGTCTCACTTTTTGCCAGCAGAGCCTTCTCATTTATCCCCTGTATTAAAGATTCAGCTGCCATGTATTAAATGAACCCATTTCACTGGTATGTGCTTACCAGTTTTTAGGCTTTAAATGGTACCATTACTATCATTTATAAGGATAACATCACAATTAAGAATGTATGAATAATTTAGAAATAAGCAAGCAGCATTTACTTTCACACTCCACTTGCTGAAGAGGCTTTAAAATGCAGGGTCTTTATTTTGTTGCAAAACACTGGCTTGTCTGGGTAAAAGGGATAAAAAGTTACTAATTTCAGGCTTTAGTTCAAACCCTTTAATCTTATAAATAAGTGCCTTCAATGAGTACCTTGTTATCTCCTAAAGCCTCTGCAGGGCTGTTTGCAGTCTTTGTCTCATTCCAAGATTCGTACCTTATCCTAGGTGAGACAAAGGGGGTGCCACCTGAGAAAATCAGGACTTAACGGAGCTTTTCCTCTTAAATCCTAACTTGTGCTGTTGGCAAATATTATGGAACACACTCATTTCATTGCAATAAATAATGGTATATAATTAAAATTCCAATCCGTTGTTACGAACAGTGTGATAAACTGTTTGTGAATTGGTAATTCTATTTATTAAAAACAGGGGCATTAATTTTGACATGTTGAATTATAACGCACACAAACAGATCTTGTGTTTTAATTAAATGCTTGTATCTGATGAGGTTATTTTTATATTAAGATTTAATACCAGATTCTGCAATTCATGCGTTATGTGGTAGGGTACAACTCCAGCTGGGTGCCCAGGGAATTGTGAGCACAGCCATGCTTGGTATTGGGGGCCTCTGAGCAGAGCCCCTCATGCCTGACAGGCATTCCCCCTCCAAGGGCAAACAGGCTGGGCTGACCTCTTTTTGCCAGTGTCTGTACCTGTTTCACCTACTTTTCCAATGCTTTAATGATGTTTCCAGGCTGTTACTACATTCTTTATTTTCTAATGCTGAACCAGAGCTGAATATTTGAAAAAAAAAAAAAATAACAACCATACTGCTTTGAGGTTTCTTTCACATTAAGCTACATTTAATATTCATTTCACATTTTTTTTCTATTAATTAAAAGTAAACCGTGTATTGTATGGTACATTATCTCTCTAACAGCCCCATGTGGAGATCATGAAGTGGAAGACTAATGGTGTAGACTTTAGCATTTAGTTTTAACCAGAATAATTTACATATCTGTGAGAAGAGTCCGAGGCATGTGTAAATAAGCAGAACTATGAGATATCAAGACCCTTGCTTGGTTTGCTATGGACTGGAGAGCCATGGGCTGTGTATTTATTCCATCAGTCAGCTAATTTAATGAGACTTTATACAGCATCTATTTCTGCAGAAGACACAAAACTTATTATTAAGGAGAGGCATGTGGCAGTAAGAAAAATGTGTTTGTTTGCTTTTTTATTCTATTACCCCCAAGTATCAAAGGTGATTCTATTCACTGTTCATTAAAGTTTACCTTTATAATTTATCAAAGGAGACCAATATCAACAGCTTTATGCTGAGATTTCAAAATTCGAGACTGATTAAAATTTAATGTAAAAGGCCACAGATTTGGGGTGGGTTTTCAAGAAAAATGGCTTCCCAACTTGCAAGTATAGATTTCATTAATGTGCATCTTTATTAGAAGGCACTATAAAACACATTAGAGGCACAGCCTGAGCACTGAAATGGCATTTTCACTTCAAAAATATGCATGGGTCTTTTAGCATAAGTTTCAAGAAAAAGAAAGTTCTGTTGGAAGGCTGGAGAGTGACAATGCCTGAGCTCTGCCTTGGGCACAGAGTTGCACCTGCCACGCAGCACTGACCGCACTCCACTGGTCAGGGGAAATAACCAGCTTCCCTGAAGCTAGCATATATTCCCATCAGGAAACACCAGAAATGGACCTGCAGAGAGTAAATATTAATAATGTGTGTGTGTTATGGTTGGTCTGATCATGAAAACATCTGCTCAAAGATTCAAATTCACAGATTTGGCTAAATCTGACAGTTTCCACTGGGGGAAAAAGGAAAAAAATTAAAAATGTTTTATATGACTATTTCAAAGCTAAACAGAGCATGGTTTTTGTCTTGTGTTTTCCTCCCCAATTTTCTTACTCATTTAGTATTTAAAGTCTTAAGAAAAAGGTAGAAGATGGGTTTCCATTCAAATGATATAACTGTAATCACTTTGTTTCTCTTTTAAATTAGGTCATGAATTAAAAAATTACTCACAGACATCACTTTCCTATTTCTTTCACCAACTAGAATCCTACCAGTATCCTTACCATGCAAACTACCCTTCACATTTCACGAGGAAGAACTATAACAAATCCTACTCCAGATTATTTAGAAAAGGGTTTGGGTTTTTTTCCCTATGTGTTAAGACCAACAGAACATGCACAACTACAAACAGGGAGTAGAACAACAGAAATTCATTTTCCAAATTTACTTGCTTTAGCATTTTTTCTTTTTTACAGGTAAAGTATCTTCTGATATTTAATAAAATCAAGTTTAAAAACAGGGGAAATTCCAAGGAAAAAGCTTCCTTTTAAAAAGTAACTGAAAAATTCTATCACTTGAAATGTGGTTGATTCTTCTAAATACACGTTTTGAAAAAGCTGCAGGTGTACAAACCTCAAAGAATATAAAAGTAATCTGTGCTTTCTAAGAAAACCAGAGAATGAGCAAAAGATCCACCAGCAGTCAAGTGATCAGTTCCCTTTCCAAGTCCTGTTGGTCACTGCACTGCCTACTCTCTCCTTGTCTGCTGAGCATGATGTAAGAGCCTGAGAAGGCTCTCTGTTATGCAGCAAACTCCTAATACTCTGGAATTCTGTACAGCTCAGGATTTTGACTGTTCTCTACCTCACACTAAAATGCCATAGCTGCCTGCTTTTCATGGCAAAAGTGGCAGGAGACCTAGCTGCAGCCCTCTCCTCTCCCAGAGATCCCACAGAGTGAACATTAAGTGCCAGAGGTACAGAGGGAACCAGCAAAGACAAACCTGCAGGGCTAGGCTGCCCTTCACCACATTCCTGCACTTGGAACCCTAGCAGCAGGAGCTGCAGGTGGGGAGACCTTCTCCAACTCCAGATCCATGGTATCTGCTCCTGAGAATGGGCAAAGTTCATCACACAGAGCCACTGGGGCACTTTGGGAGCTGTGCGAGCTGCTCCAAGCAGCCAGCCCCAGTGGCCATGTTTTTAAGTCTACCAAAAATTTTGCCATTAATCATGAAGACACATCTAGTGAGATGTATCTCTTAAATACTGGCAAGTCTGTTGGTAAGCTGATTTTGTATGGCAATGCCTTCAACAAACTGCTCACACAGATTTGTCAAAAAGCGTTTTTTCTAAAGGTCTGAGCACCATTCTGAAGTACACTTACTCTCATTTTGCTCTTGTGCAAAAGGAAAGGGAACAGAGGTTCCAAGTCTGTCTCTGCTATATGATTAGTCCAGTGAATCTCATTAGAATAATAAGAATATGGCCTACTTATGGCTTCAATTAAATGTTTCCTAAGTGAGAAATAATTAAGGATTTCAAGCATCTGGTCTATGTCTAAACTAAAAAAGCAAATCCTGGTCTCTTTGTTGACACAAGAAGTCTATTGATGAGAATAGCACCATGCAATGCATGTGGTGAACACAGTCCAGGCTGGTCTCCTGAGCCAGAAGGCAGTGCTCTGGGATCTCATCAGCTCTTTCGTCACTTGTATTCCTAGATTTAGTCATAAAACATATATTTTCAGAGGTACTATAATGATGGATTTTAAAAGTATTAAATAAGGTTCTAAAAAATACATGCAGAGAAAAGTACATGTATCAAAATGTTTATAATAGCTTCATTGATGTTAGACTTGATTGGTTTGCAGCACCATACACAAGAGTAAATTTCTGGCAAAATAAAAGCTTATGATCTAAATAAGAGAGACAAGTGGAAAAAAAATAGACTAGATGGGGGGTTATAAAGGAAAGGGTATTCACATGAGAAGAAAGAAGTAATCAAAAAATATGAAGTACTAGGTAGTTTTAACTGTCAGTTGTTTGAGTCAAAAGAACAACACTAGTATCTATTTGACTAAGAATTGTGGTTAGTTTCTACTATTTCTTGTTGGGATTTTGAGGTTTGGAGATAAAAAGATGCTGGAATAACAGACCTTGTTCTACCATGTACTTGCAAAAGCTTAGTGAGCACACTTTTTCAGTTTCAGATTTTGAAGCCATTAGTTTTCAGATATAACTAAATAAATGGCATTCATTCCTTAAGCAGGAACCATACCTGTTAACCATCTCAGCATATTCTAGCTTTATAGCTGATCTTGATGTGCACAGCATGCTCAAAAACTGTACTCACAGTTCAAATGAGCTGGATTACAGACCATGACCACTGAGACCCTCACATGACAAAGCCTTTGTGTAATTAATATGCAGGGTAAAATGCTCCCTGGACGGCTGCTAAAGCGATTTAAATCATGCACATAAAAAATGTAATCACAAATTTAGCATGGTGGACATTGTAGTCACACTGTGCTTGATTGCATAGAAGGTTCCAAGTGTGTTTTAAATGTCCTTTAAGATTGAGATTAGGACTTGTACTTACAAGATGCATATTAATCTAAAACTCAACATTTTTCAGTGTGGGATCACAGTAGGAGAACATTATGGGCAATAGAGGTTCATTCTAATCCCAGTAGGTAATTACACTTTGAAATAATATTCTTTAATTAAATCTTGTTTGCAGTTGATTGATTTAAACACTAAATCTAAAAACCTAAATTTGAGGTTTTATCAATTTTTGATGCTTATTGCACAGAACTTGGGCTTTAATTGATGTTTCTGAAGTTTTTAAAGCTCTTGTCCACCGTATCCTAGCTGAATTTATTGTAATTACCGACACCATTCTTTTGCACTGTAGACAACTTTCACAATGATAATTTTAAGTACTTTTAAACTGTAAAATGCATGATATATTTCCTATATCAGAAGACCAGTGTTTTATTAAGGTTCTTTCATAAAGCATCCTGTTTACACCACATAAGCTGTTTTCAAAGCTTTGGAGAAGGGACTCTGCTTCCTGAGCACCTATTATGGGCTATACCATAAAGCAGCGCTTAATAACACAGAACCAGTGTCATAGCAAGTAGTACACCAGTGCATGGGTTTAATTTAGGAGGAATATCTATGCGTCTTAGACACCATGGCTGACCATCTCTGCCACCAAAGCCTCCATCTCCACTCAAGCATCTCTTGCTGGGGACACAGTGCTTCTGGAGAGGAGGGGTTTCCTGCCACAGGGGCAAAGGGTTTCAGCTTGGAGACAGCACAAAGATTATTTATCTATTCAGACTTTTTCCCAAGTGGTCAAACACACAGAAAGGGTGCAGACACCCTATTCAGGTTGGAATCTATTTAACAGTGTTCCACTGGCTTTTCTGCATGGCAATGTCCATTACCACAAACATGTCATACTGAACTGCATGTTGTGCTGCTGTGTGTGATGCATCTTATTAAAATGATTTTAAAGAAGTGCAAGAGTACCAGGCCAGCCTTTGGCTGTGCTAATATAGTCATAGAAAACATAGCTAAGGCTAATTAAAACAATATGCAAATGCTCACTGCTTAACAAGAAATAGTAACTCCCATGCACCTCTCCCACATCAGGCTGGGCTCCTGCCCAGCACTTTTGATGCTCCATCACCAGTTTTGGGCACTTCTGCAAGCCCTATGCAGGAGCATAATTCCAGAAAGAGCTCTTTTACGATTCATCTATTAAGGCTTTGATAGCAGTTAAAAAGTAATATGATTAAATAATTTAAATGAAGTACAGCTTATGCACTTGAAGACAAGTGCAATGGTTGGACTTCATGCCACCACTGCAGCAGCTATCCCCCACCCTGCTGGGTAAGGTGGTGGGCAAGGCCTGCCCATTGGCCACCTCTCAGCCCGTATCATAGACCCAAAATTCACTTTGGAAGTTGCATCCCCTGAGAGTATCCACAGTGAGCTGGGACTTTTCCACACCCTTTGGACAGCTTGGCAGGGCTCTTGACGCAGTATAGAACAGAGCACAGCATGGAGGGGAAAGGTCAGTCTTATATGCTTCCCATCATGGCTTTTGCTGCTTAAACTGGACACCACCCTGGCAGCATGAGGTTGGGACCATGAAAAAGGAGAAGATTCAGTGCTGGGAGATGTAGCCCAAGGTGTGCAGAGGACCATGTTTGTGCACATGTCATGGCAAATTACACCCATGAAACTTTAAATATGCCTCTACAGGGCTGACCTTTTTAAGACTGTGCAATTCCACATCCAAAACTTCAGGAATAAGTCAGTTGTGCTGAGAAATGAACTTCAGAAATATACTGTTATACCATAGTCTTCTTTCTAGTCCCACCCGGGCTACGAGAAATGGGCTTGAATTCAAATTTCACTCTGTGACATAATGATATCATGTATATGTCTTACAGTAAATTAAATTCATGATACTATATATTTAATAACAGAAAATTCACATCTTACTGCAGCTGCATTTGTCATATCTGAGAAAAAACAAACTACTATATGGAATGTTTTATTAAGATGACTTCAGTGTTGTGAGAAATGATTAAGTCACTATAAGAGCAAAGTAAGACCATAGGACCTCATTCATTGTAACACTAATATTAATCACACAAATAATATAAGTGTCTTGCAGTAATCCACATTCCCTTAAAATATATATTATACATCCTGAGGGCAAACAGTAACACGACTGACTTGGAATAAATCCCTCAAGCCATAGTGGCCAGCAGAAAACCATTTATATTCTGACATATTAATGTATATTTTGTAATGCGTAACAAATGAAAATATTTACAACACTATTAGAGAGAGCTAAAGAAAAATTAAGTCTCACTAATCAATACATTTCAAGCATGAATTTAAATTCTTTCCAAACCTCACAAACTCCTCAAAATTAGCATCAAATAAACAAGCATGTTTCTATCAGTTTAGCTGTGATTTGCCATTATCACTATATTTAATCTTAACATTTTTACAGAAGTTAAATAGTTCTGACAGCATAAGGTGAAGAAACTTCAGCTGCTTGATGAATTTGCTAACAACAAAATTATTCAAGAAGTTAATTTTCTCTAAATAGTATTCTTTGCTGACTTTAAAGTAATAGGGGAAAACAAAAACACAAAGAAGAGAGAAAAATATGTAAATGACAGCCTCAAAGGCACTCCATACAAGTGGAGAAATCTGCCTGTAACGTGACAACAGGCAGTCACTCAGTCCCTTGATCCACAGTACAGCAGAGGGTCCATTCACTGGAATCAGAATCATGTTGAGTGATCTCAATACTACCTATGGCATTTGTCAGCTCAGAGGGATAAGGCAATGCATGCTAAGCCTCTCACCATTTGCAAGCACAGATCAAGTACCAAAAATGAGAAAAATAAGTTGATGCTGTTTGGAACAGAAAAAGTTCTACTTAGAGGTCAACTGACAATCAGCAAAATGGTCCACATACTTACTACAATGTATTGAGTGTAATAAGTGCTTTTTACCTGGCTCTTCACCTTCTGCAGACAAAAAAACAATCAGATTGCAACACACAACCAGCACAAGCTGTCCTTGAGGTTGGTTATTCAAGCACTGCTCATGGCCCACAGAGACGTTCCGCGCACCAGATGTGCATAGGCTGTGTAAGGGGCAACCCAGCATGCAAAGCATTAATAATGAGCTCATATTCTTCCCTCCTGACCAGGTATCTCCTTGACTGGAATCACAGTGCACTGTTACTCCAGCTTTACACACTTAATTCAGTTAATATCTCTTACGTATCCTTGCCATAAACTCTCCTCTTTACGTGGGGAGTACTACTCCTTGTATCAAAGAGAAGAGAAAACATTACCACTTCTAACACAACTAAAAATTGAGTGTCCTTCTACTTAACCTATTCATCCCCATCTCCTCCTCCTATTATTTCCAAGCAATTTTGCAAGATGACTATTATGCAAATGCTACAATAAAAATCTTATTTTCTGCTCCCTTTTCAGAGACCTGTTCTATTTACCTCCATTCACTCACTCTGATGGACTTCTCAGACAAAAAGGAGAGAATAAATGTGTTCATTATTGACCCAAGTCTGAGGAAACTCAGCATGAGGTCAACTACTGCAACACAGATTTACAAAACCCCTTCCTGCCCAATTTCCTCACTGTGGTGCCAGTAAGGTTTCTAATGCTCCAGTACTCAGGGCACGCTTGCCTTCCTGCTGTTTTCACTGGTACTCCCAAATGGTCGTTTCTCACTGTTTTTTGTCACATGAGCTCTCCTAAAACTTGCACAAATTAAACTGGTACAAAACACAGGCTTTTTGCTTATATACTGGAGTTCACCACTGAAGAATATTTCTGCTGTAATATTGCTGCAAGACAGTTTAAACTGTTTTTCCTGGAATTGTTGAGCATCTTTTCATTGACATCCAGTATCCAAATCTATACAAGAATATCTACTATTCAAAAATATCTTCAAATGCTGCAGAACTTACTTTGCCTATGGAAAATGCAAAAATATCAGACTGAACAGTCACACTCCAAGTTCTACCTGTACTCCAGCCAAATGATAATTACAATTAATTACTATAGCTTAAGATGCATTAATTAATGTAAATCAATGCATTAACTGGTTTTAAAATGAAGTTTACTTAAACTTCTAACAAGCATAAAGAATATTTTTGCTACAGTTTATAATTTTGAAGCATGCATCATGAACTCAGGCCTTGCTTCTCTGCAGTTGAAGCAGCACCAGCCCCTTCACCTTTCACAAAGCGATACAGTTCCATTTTAACTGCCTGCTCTTCTCACTTGCATTGGTCTTTGCATTACAATAAATACCCAAGGAACAAGCACTGGAAGGGACCCCTGGAAGGATTTGTGCTGTTCTGCCTGTAAACAGCATGGGTAGCAACAAGCCAAGATAAATTTACATGAGCTCTATAAAAATGACACAAAATTCAGCAAAAATTTAAGGACAAAGGCTGTAAAGAGTTTTTTGTCTTATAAATCAACTGTGCCTGTTGCTAACAATCACCCCATGGGCACACTGTATGACTGGCCAGTGCAAGACCCTCAAAGCACGATTTGTATAAGATAAACCAGTGCAGCTTGAAGTTGTAGTTCTGTTCACTTTGTATAACTAGGGTGAAGAAAGAAACAAAACCTTTACAATCACTAGTACAAAAATCTCAAGGCAAACTATCAGGGAGAACAGGTTCATCAATTACTCCCTTTCTCTTCATCAGAAGCTCAGGAATTCACATTACCTGCAAAGCTGAAGCCTATGAACCCCACAAAGTGCCTGCATCAGCCTCATTCTGGACATCTGAACCAGAAAAGCTAAGCCTGTGACTTTGAAGAGAGGAAAGATTCAGGCACACAAACCTGATTGTCATCAGTGCACTTCTCATACACAAACCAAAGCTACAGAACCTTCTTCTAACATATTTCAATCAGCAGACAGGTGGTTGAGGTTGGACCTGCAGTGCAGGCTCTGTCTTCTCTGGTGACCCCCAATTCATACAAGCCCATTGGTAACTCTTTACAAATCCAGTCCTACTTTACAGCCACCCCTTGGCATGAGCATCTGCTCATGTAGCATCTGAACATTAAGCAAGGCAGTGTACCATGCTTTTTCTGTCCCACTGAGGTTTCCTGTGCAGCATGATCTTGAATAGTGGCTCTCCTTCAAGATTTCTTCCTGGGGCTTGGGTTTTATTGTGGGGTTTTGTCGGTGGTGGTTGTTTTTTGTGTTTTGGTGGGTTTTCGTTTGGGTTTGGGTTTGGGGTTTTTGTCAGATTTTTTGTTTTTGGGGGTGGAGGTTAAATTTATTTAGAACTTGGAGGTGTTGGTACCCATGTAAAGAATTTAAGACCACTGATAATAAACCTGTTCTTTTTCCTTTGCATTTCTCCAGCTTCTTTTCTTCTTCTTATAGCTTTCCAACAGAGCCAGGAATATGGATATCGAACACTTTGAAGCGGAGAAAAAAAGCACAGGAGTGAAAATCCCAATTCCCTTTCTCCAGGTTTGTTGATTTGAGTGATTCTTCTGGCTTTTCTTCCTCATTCCTCAGTCTGTAAAATGTGAGTAGTAGTATCCACCTATTGCCCAGTCCCTTGGTATAGCTATCGTACCACAAGTTTAAAGGCTTCCTAGCACACTCTGCCTTCAGGTGTGTGTTGCTGTCCAGACTCCTGTACTCCTCCACATGGCACAGCCCTCAGTACCAGAGAGGTTAAGTGGAAGCAGAGATTTATGGTCTCTTCAGATGACATCACACCAAGGTCTCAAAAGAAAAGTCTTAGGCATGCAAGGAAGGCTAACCACTGTGTTTTCAATTAGGCAATGTTTTAGGGATACAAAATTGCATATTCCTTTTCAAACGTGTTCCCTGCACTTACAGAGCAACCCATTATTAAGCTATTAATCACCTCTCTCAATTAATTGTTCTAAAATGACCCAGGCTTTAGTAGTTGTGTTACAATTGAAATGCTCACTTATTTTTAGAAAGGTAAAGTTACAGGCAGTAGTAATTTGAGATAGCAAAGCTATTAGCCCCTGTTTAGAATCTCAATTACTCTAAAGAATGATAATTACAAATAAAACAAACTTGTGATCCCACATCAGTAAGAACAGTTCTTTCCTGCCTTATGGAATATACAAGCAGTTTTTCATCCACTGGATTTAATTTCCACATGAAAAATTGACCTTAACAGTATGAAGTATGGCTACAAGTAAAAACTGTGTTTTCATTGAAGAGAATAAATGCATTTCCTGAACACTAGCTGTTAAAGCTAATTGATTTATTGGCTCTCTATACAGTGTACTATTGTCTTTGCACTCATGGGACAAGGAAGCTCTTGAGAACAGAACTGAATTCTACCACAGCAGTGTGACAGCTGAAGAGAGCATTTTTTCTTTTTATTTAATATAATGTGGAAGTTCCTCAGAACTGAAAGAAACCTTTCTGGAATTGGCAGAACCTAACTGGACCATTGCCTTACTGGACTTCCTTTGTTTTTCAATACCATAATATTATTGAGAATTTAACAGCACTGGCAGAGGTTGCTTTCTTTTTAAATCAGACTGCTTTTACTGTAAAGAATTTGTGTTCAGCAAATGTAAAACATGAGACTGGAGAACATAAACAGGAAATTCTCTTTTTTCTTTTTTTAAGGATAGTAGTAAAAAATTCCATAGGAAATAAAGGCTATGCAAAAATATTTCTCCCTGATAATGAAAACAATTTTAAAATTCATGAAATAGCCAAATATTTGTTATTATCTCTCGCTTTTAGGTTTTATGTAAATTAGGGCCTATAAGATGAAAGAAAGTGCTTGGTAGCAGGTGGAAGCATACTCACATAATCATACCAATAAAAAAGCCCTGAGGAAAAACAAAATAAAATGAAAAATCAATACAGGATGTTGTTCTCCAGATATACTATTAAAATGTAGCATTCCAGAGCTGCACTCTTGTCCTCAGTAACAGATGATCTTTTTACTCTAAGATAAGCTGAGGGACAAATTCTCCCCTCTCATATGTATAGAAATCCTACTGAGCCTGGAGGAAGCTATGTGCACACACTTAGGAGGGCACAGCCTGACTATTATGATCTGCTTTGCAAAGAAAGGTGCCTAAATGGACAGAATTTAGCCAAAATTCTCAAGGAAAGCATCCTTTTCTCACTCGATTTTACAGTGCCAATGACTAACACCCAGAAATTTTCTGAGAGCTCCTAACTGCTGCAAAAGTGAAAGTCCAGAACATAAATTTGGCAAGAAATCTGATGAAGTGTTTCTGCACGAACTCTCTTATTCCAATAACTAGAACTTTGGCTACAAATTATATTTTCTCTTCTTCCTTATTTTCCTTTTATTTTTTTTTTTTACTTCAGTTCTTATTGCTAACTGAAAGCAGGAATTATGTTCAGTATAAGTTTCACTATAAGTTTAATGGAAAAATCTTTAAGGAGATCAATTAACACCTCTTTCCCGGGTGAACACAGCCTGATTCTTTAGAAGTCAGGTGAGAAGCAGATTCAGTGCAGGTTTGACCATTGAGAGAAGAATGAGAGTGCTTAAGGAACTACATCCAACCTGCCTGGCAGCAGAGAACACTAGCAGACTCACCTGACGTCTATGACCCAAGAGGAATCCTGTAAAATCAAAAAGCCATGAAGGGAACAGACTGACTTTCTGACAGATGGGTCCTTTTTGTTTACCCAAAAGAAGGAAAAGACTCAAAAGTAAAGAATAACTGCTCCATTGTTGGAGGGGAGACTGAAGGTCACAGCCAGTCTTTTTTTTTCTTTTTTTTCTTTTTTTTTTTAAGACAAAAGAAAATAAATGTGAACACATTCATCACTTCATCCTCTGATCAGATAATTACAAAACTAAAAGAATCCCAATTGGTACACTGTCCTTAGTATTATCTACTGCATTCTTGATCTGATCACCAAAAGGCAAGTATGCTTGAAAATGGGGCTTCCTCCAACTAGAGAGACAGTATAGCTACTATCACCCAAAGCAGGTTAAAGAGAAGATGTTCAGAAAAGAAGATAAGTCTGAACAAACAATATTTGTAGGCAAGACAGACAAAAATTCAGCAAAAGGGGTAGAAAATGATAACTATAATCAGAACTGCAAATACTGGGTCCTCATTGAGAAATTAAATTTCTAGGCATTTGGCATAACCAAAATCTGCTTGCTTTGTTTTCTTCAGACTCAAGAATCATTCACATCTGTATTTCCTTGCACTGTTTCATGTTGCTTTTATATATATGTACACACATATATTGTCTATTCTCAAGGAATTCTTCTGTCCATACTCAGAGTCACAGCTATCAATTACCAATAAGTGATCTAGAATAATTTATGGAACTCCATTTTCAGTTCATCTGCTCCTTCAGCAGCAATGGTCCTCATGACTATACGAAGTCCTCCTCATTATGTTCATTTTGTATGATGCCCCACAATATAAGGTCAGAGTTCCCATTCTGAACTAGGCAGAAAAGGCTACAGATGCAGAATCCTCAAATTCCATGTGCCACTTCTCACTTGTGATTTGGAGCCTGTAAAGTGATATTTCCGTAACACTATGTACAAGTATGACCAATCTAGGGTCTTTAATGAGCTGTGTTGGTGGCTGGGCTCAAAGTACATTTCCCCCATCAGTCTCTACCCTAGCATTAACACCTCTGCTTTGACCCACATGGCATTGTTCAGCCACAATGACAAATTGCCAGATGAGTTCTGCAGGGAGAGGCAAGTGAATTAGGAAATGAATAATTAAACTAAAAGAAATAGGTGAGGAGATTCTAAGAGAAAGAAAGAAGGAAAGAAGGAAAGAAGGAAGGAAAGAAGGAAAGAGAAAAAAAAAGGAGAAAGGGAGAGAAAGAGAGAGAGAAAGAGAAAAAGAGAGAGAGAAAGAAAGAGAGAGAGGGTAAGAGAGAAAGAGAGAGAGAGAGAGAGAAAGAAAGAGAAAGAGAAAGAGAGAGGAAGAGAGAGAAAGAGAAAGAGAGAAAGAGAGAGAGAGAGAGAGAGAAAGAGAGAGAGAGAGAGAGAGAGAGAGAGAGAGAGA
>JBAFWW010062212.1:0-29486 GCA_036873685.1 Agapornis canus | reverse complement strand
CTGGAAGCAGGGGAGGGTGAGAGAGGGGGGTTGAGTGAGTGAATGAGCTGCCTGGCTGGGTTTAAACCACGACAGGGAGGAAGAAAGGAAGGAAGGAAGGAAGGAAGGAAGGAAGGAAGGAAGGAAGGGAAACCCAAACCCTTGAATAACAACATCCTGGCAGCCAGGTTATTTTGCAAGGCAAAGCCAAGATGTGCAATGAGGCAAGTCTGTGGATGGTGGGGAGTGGAGAGCGTCCCAACAGCAGTGAAGCCCCTGCCCTGCACAGACCTTCTCAGAAAGCTGAGACCTCCTCAGGAAGTCCACTAAACCGAATTTTCGAGGAAATGGGGAAATGTCAAAAACAGAGGAGACACGCCAGCCTCTGCCAGCTTTCCCTAGGTCTCTTGTTCAGCAGCTGCAGCCCTGCATGCAGGGATTTCCTTCTCTGGTATCTGTCTGCCTTGCCCAGAACAACAAACTGATAACAGTAGTTCTGTCAAAACAGTAGCAATATTTGCATTATCTTTTGCTATAGCAACACAGCACATAGGTACAGAGGATTTTCCTCTACTAACCACTAGTCCTTTTAACTACTAATTCTTTAAACCATCAACATTTAATCAAAACCAAGTTCTGAAATCCTGACTCTTATCACAGCTAGTACTTATAATCCTTTCTTCCAGACCTGATGCTTCCAAATCGTGTTAACATCTTTCATCTTCCTTGTGATTAATTTCAAGGTCTTTACTGAATCAAATGAGATGTTTTTTAAATCTGTTTTAGTTTTCCAAGTTTTTAGTCAATTCTGTTAGTTCAGAGCAGCTGTCAAAATGACACAAGCATTTTGTGTTCAGCCACTTCAGTAACCCTCAGTTTTCGAATATCATAATGGAAACTAACTTACTATTTTAATGCATGCAATAATTTAAATTGTAACAACCACAGAAGTCAGGGTATTTTCTTTTATGGATTATTAACAACCTTATGACCTTGAAAATAGTCAAGTTGACTCACTAATTTTTACAATTTAACAAAATAGCACATATAGCCCAATTTCATCAATCTACTCTAATTTGCTGAAAGTGCAGTCCTCTCAAAATAGACAAATACCCATTTCAGACCCACTTCATTGTACAAGGGAAGTTTATTCTAGCAAGCAAAATTCTTTGAAACTAGCCTTCAAACTGTCAATAAGATACATTTAAAACTTTCAAGTATTTGTTTTGCTGCAATGTTAAATGAACTTCTTTCATATACAAATGACAGAGAGTAGCATTGACCTGCATTTAATTTTTTCCTAAAAAAGGTGAAACCAAAGGAAAGGTAAAGAGGAAGAACAGTTAACCTCTGGTGACCAAAGGTGCACTTGATCTGTTATTTTGTATTCTATACTCTTCAAAGAGCAATATAAACAGAATTATTTATGCCCAGCAAAATGTTGCTTAATTACTTATGCACCACTGTTTGGTTGTATTTTAAGCTCTCTCTACCACCCACAGGCAGACGTTAAACAGCTGCTAAAAGCTAGCTTTAGTCTTGCCTGTTTGAAATTAGCATACTTGAGCTTTGAAAAAACTTTGTTGCCAATTTACATATGCATAGAGACTGATATTTAGACTCACCATATGATATGTCCCTCAAGAGCTTTTCTTATTGCCTCCATCCTCAGGTCTCAACCTAGAGACTGTAAATCTAGCAGGTGATTAATTCTATACCCTTGAGAAACTAGCAATTAGCACTTGCAACCAGTAAAAAATTGTCATTTCAAAATCCTGTTTACTATGCCTGTGTATTTTCTATGAACTCACAGTTAACTCTAAATAGATATATATGGCAATAGATTTGCAGTAACTTCTGTCTCTTTAGGTAAAAATATAATATAGCTTCCAGCTAATCAACCTATTAAACATACTGAAAAAGATTAAATAATTGGCATTCCATTTTTATGTATAAAATGTGAAGATGTAGCAAGCATGAAAACACTATACATGATGTTTTATGTTACCAGACCTTAATCAGCTCATTTCAACATGATGACTTTGTAGGGTTTACCTGTTTTGTGTCAATTCTTATCTCTGATAGCTGAAATTACCGTACTTCCAGATGTTCTTATGCATTATTGAGGTCTTCTGCAGTAGATGCTGGAAAAGGTAAGATAAGGTTTTATTTCTTTGTAGTAGTCACAACATTGAGATCAAAGGCAGTAAAGTGCAGTGTTTAGTATTGAAAACTATGATGAACTTCACATTTATTTTCAAGTAGAGAATCTGTCATGAAACTGTTCACCAATCGTCAGTTAACTGTTTCAAGTTATGCACTGGACAAACGCAGAATGTTTTAAAGATCTGGGAGTGCTCTTCCTAAAAAGAATGCTTTAATAGTCATTAAGTGTGTGCTGATCATCATTGTGCATAAGAGCAGAGTATGTTGTAAAGCCATGCTGTACCAAAAGCTCTACTGAAAACCTGCCTTAGCGGGGGAGAGGAACTGCTGTTTCGGTCTGGGAGAGAAGGAGAGTGAGAGCTGACAAACTGCAGCAGTTTGTCACACACAAGTATGATTTGAAATTTAAAAAAAAAAATAATAAAAATAGAAAAGAAAAATCCCAACTTGCTGCTTTTAACAGAAATTGGTCACACAGTGCCTGGCAATGAAAGGGGGCCCTTTTGGGAAAATTTCTACTTGAATATTTCCACTGAACTGTACAAATCTATACCAGATTACACCCTTTTTACAGCGGGGAAAGTGCTGCTTGCTGCCACACCCCTATTTTTGAGGGGCTTTTCAAATTTTTTGCAGTGTATCAAGGCAAACTTGGTCTAAAATGCCTGAAGTCATATTTTTCCAATCATATTTGAAGAAAAGCAAGGAATTAATGATAAATGTAAAAACAGTCACTAATACAACGATTATTTTTTCCTGAGTTGCACAGTCATTAATGCTGTCTGCTGCAAAAACCTGCTAGACTTTCTTTCCACTAATTACATCATCAGATCATCATACTGCTAAAATCAGTTGCAGAGTACTTGCACACAACTAAATCCCTGCTTCTAATTACTATTTTAGTCTCTTTTTCCTTGTGACATGTTGGTGATAGATCATTATTTTTTCAGCAATTTGTTCGCATTTATATGCAATATAATTGGATCTGATTAATTATTATGATTAATGACTGCAGAATTTCCTTGCAAAGCTATTAATACTGGTAGTATCAAATGAAAGACATGGACAAATTAAAGCCAATGGAGTCCTGTTGCTTGTACTTACAATGCCTGGGCTAAAGTAACCCTTTGCTGTTTCAGCTCTGCAATAAATATGAGCTTTTAACCACCATTTCCCTACAGATCAAGTGGTATTAAAAGCTAAATAGTGGGTAGGAGATACAAATCTAATTCTTTGGTAGACTGCTGTACCTAAAATTATATATCTTTGGATATATTTTAAATAAGCTCAATAGCATTATTACAGCTACACTGATGTAAAGTCAAGTAACTCTGACAAAAAGAAAAGACTGAGAAATATTTCTAAATACTATAAAATAGATACATGCATTTTTCTGGTTGAGGTGCAACACAACATGACAATAAAAGCAGTTAATTTCCATTAAATGTCATACTACAAAATTTCCAAAGGATGTATTTATGTAGTGTGTGTTGTATTTTAAATTATACTCTGGCTTAGAAATAGGATATTACATGTAAAAAAGCAAACAATGACTGAGTAGCTTAGGGGATCGACTTTTCTGCTACCTCTGGGACCTGCCTTTAAATCTGTCTTTGAGCAAACTGAAGAAAAATCATTCCAGTCTAATGGCAGTAGCATATAAAAAAAAATCAGATAGCAGGAGTTCCACGCAGGTGGCAAAAAGCTTTAGAAAAAAAGGGGGTGCAGAATCAGATGAGTGATGGTGATTTTGCTTGGATTACAGTAAAGCTCAAAATGCAGGGACTTTGAATGTGATTTCAATCTGTAATAAGTGACAGCAGTCCTAATCAAACCTCAGTCAAAATGAAGGCACTGATATTTTGGGTGCAAAGCTACTGAGAAAATCTGAAAGTGTGTCTGTTAGTCCAACATCAGAAAAAGAGAAAAAAAAAAAAATTGCCTGCCTGCAGTAGGAATTGAATACCTATTGGGAGACTTTTCTAAAGCATATTAGCTCTTCAGATTCTGAGGAAACAGAAAAGATTACTCATTCTTCAGTTCTAGGATTTCTCCTGTAACTAAAATATGAGGAAAAAGGTGGTGTGTGCTGCAAAAATGAGAAATTATGGATCTCCAAATATTTTAAAGGAACAATCTATTGTTATAAAGGATGTAACCGAAAAAAAATCTAAAAAAAAAGCCCAGAACCAAAATCACCACCACCAACAAAAAAAACCCAAAAAAAAACCCAGCCAAAATACAGGTACTATCTGTGACCAGGTGCACAGAAATACCCATTTGTCAAAGAGCAAATCAGTCAAATTCACAACTGCAAGCTGTCAAGAAATTCCTAACTAGTTCTGTGTCAGCTAAAATTCACATTGTACAGTTACTTGTAAGAAGCTGTGGTTTGTGATATAAGTGCATCCTGATTTCATAATTTTGCAGTTGATACTGTGTGGGCAACTTCTGTTTGATTTTCAGGGAATATCTATTATAAACACACTATTCAAATTGGGCTGTTCATGAAGTGGATCTATAGCAATTTGTTCAGTGACTGCACTTTACTGCAAATTATGAACAGGAAAACAAAGTGAATGTTGCTAGCGTGTTAAGCTGCGCCTTAGTTAATATTTGTCACAAAAGACAGAACATTCACATGTAGCACTTAGAAAAGTTAAAAATTTAGGAACAGAGCATGCATAGCATCATCAAATGAAACATCTTTGTAATCCATTATGAAAATCATGACCGCCAATGGAATGCTTAACATGTAACAACATTAAACAAATTACAAGTAATGACAAGGCAAGGATGATCAAGAAAGCTGAGATATCCTAGTAACTGCACAAACTACAGGCTGCAAGTGAGCCAGGTTACCTCAGCTATCCAGGACTCCTCTGTCCAGAAGTGCCTTTGCCTCCAGATCTGACCCACAGCCAACCCATCTACTGTGAATTAGATGAGCACCACTGAAATGGTGGTGACCAAGGCCACAGGAGATGGCTTAAACAGTGATCCATCGGATGGTGGTAATCTCAGTGCATTACTACCACAGCAGACCAAGGGGTTCAAAGGTAAAAGTGGATATCACAGTGTCTTTGAAACAATACCAATGGAGTTAGGTATTCCATTCTTAATTCCATCAGAATCACTGACTTAATTTCCCTTCACCTGCACCCAGTCTAATTTGTCAACTCATAAATTCACAACTAGGTGATAGTTTTAGAGATGCAAAAGGTCTTACAGAATCTTGTGTCTGTTTTCTTTCCCAGTGTAAATCCATAAACTTATACTGGGAAAAACACACATGCTTTGAGATCAAAACCAGCCTAGTAACCATCAGGTTGCTCACATGGCACGACTAGGGGGTATTATGCTAGGAAACACTCTTATTAACAAATTCCAGAAGTGAAAGGTTTTTTTACAGCAAACAACAAGGTGAAAGAAAGTCATATACTTAATTTTATTTTAAAAGTTTGAGTTTGTGTACTGTTTTCTGTATCCTGTATCAGTGGGCTATTACTTCTTCTCCAGCATAGATTAAGATCTTGGGGTATGTTCTCCCACTCTTTAACGTCAATGACTCTGAGGGAAGACACCTTCCAAAATGATTGACTCAAAGAGATATTCCAAACATACCCAGACATCAGTCTTCATCTGAGAGTATTTGTGAAACAGAAAAAACAGTCTCCCATACATGTATTGTCAAACCATCCATAAAACATGCAGCTGCATCTATTTTCCAGAATTTTGTCAAAGAGGTAACACCATGGTCCTCTGCTCAGTGTCTCCCCAGGCTCAGAAATTGTGCTAAGAACTATCATTGTTTTATTGTCCAACTCATTAACATCACTGTTACTCAGTGCATAGTAATGCATGCAAAACTTTCAAAGGGGGCTGAAATCCAGTATGTAACACACTAAACTCACAGCAAAGACGGTTACTGACCACAGAGAACTCATAATATAAAAGACAAATGAAAACAGCAGACACAAGAACTATGATGTATATCCCTCCCACCATCTCTCCCTGCACACCACGTCCTTCCATTACCAAACAGACCATTGCAGAATTTTTCTTATCCCGGTATCCAAACCCACTTACAATGTTACAGGAGAAATCAATTAATTTTCCAAGATAAAACAAAAAAAATAATTTCCACCCTTGACTAACTGAATGTCCTCACTGATATAAAGCTGATTTGAATAAACCTTGAATTCAGTCACTGACTGTTGTTATACCCATGGAAGTGCAAGTTTTCTTCATCAAAAGAAGAAAACAAGCAATGATAAAAAAGGGGTAAGAGTAGTACCTAATGTCCTGGAATTGCTATTTGTGTGCTTACAAGCCTACTTTCTTGGAGAGCCTTTGCATGGGGAGGGGAGTAAAAGGGCAGAGAAGGAGAATGAATGCACAACACAGTCAGCAACAGGATGCTGAAACACAAGGAAGCACAAGGCAACACATTCAAAGTATTCCATTCCTTATTGGATGAGTTTTCTTTCTACTCTCCAAGATCTGGGAGGTTTGTTGTGGCTCAGGCTCAGCTGTGAGGAGGAGGGGTACACTCTCAAGCTACCTCACATGAAGATCTCTGAATAGCAGTGGAAACCTGGAGCAGACCAACCCAGATTAACACTTACAGATCTTCTGGTCTTTGAGTATGTTAGAGAACCAAGAATGTAGTCTGCCATCAGGATATAAATGACATGTGGACCTTATTATAATCTGTTACTGCTAATCAAAATGACCCACATCTACTTACACTGTAAGCAAACCCACTTGCTTACATTTAAAATCTATCTTTAAATATTTTTTTACCTGACTTCATCCTCAGGAAAGTAAAGGACAATAATACATTATTGCCCAATTAAAAGTACATCAGAATCTTGCCTGCATTAGTTGTCTTCATATCTTCAATCTTTCTTCTGCATCTTGCTAAATAGTTTTAGCCTATCATATATGCAGAAGAGATCATTGAATAAACACACCTCTCTAATCTGAAGATGAAAAACAATGTCCTGAGAGCCTTTAAAATGGTTTCATAGAAAATGAGGGTAAGAATATTTTGTTCTTCTGTTTTCATTTTTCTTGGGGGGCCTTAATCATTTTTTCAATAAAGACAGTTGAAATAGTGAAATATCAGTTCAGAAGTCACTGAGGAAACAACATTTGGACCACAGTAATAGAACAGGCAAATGTGAGCGTCATAATCTTTTAGCATCTTTTGCATTGTATTAGCAAAACACAGTATCATCAATCTCCCAGTGTTGTTTTTTACCTGACTACCACCTTTTGCCTTGCACACCCTGAGGAGCATAATTACAGTCACATAACGTATGTACATTGAGTTTGAAAAGAAGGGAATAAAAATGATTTTCATACAGATGGCTTTGGTAAATAGGCAATGTCACATGGGTTTTTTTCTTGCAACTTTCTGAAAGTTTTACACATTTTTGTTGCTTAACTTTAAAATTTAGGAGAGCATTACAGTTTGATGGCATGAAGAGTCTACATATAACAGATATGCCTCCTGAATATGAGCCTAAGTATTTTTGCATAACTTCAGAATTAATAGTTACTTTAAGCAGAGAAGCTACTATCTATATGGATTTTCTTGGTAAAAATGTCTTTCAAAATTAAGTATGCCTGGAAGAAGAACTGCTATTTATACACATAAATCCACACTTTGAAACATATTCAGCCGATTTTTTTACTTGAAAAACACAGATTTATATATTTGCACTTTTTTTTCAGCAACAAAAGATAAGAGGTTGAGAGCATAGCAAGAACAAAAACTTAACAATAAATAAATATTCTGGAATGCTGAAGAAATCTGAACTAAACATCCAATAGTTCCAAAAACCTAGCACAAACAGACTCCTTAGACCTTAATCTTACCCTAATTTAAGATAAGGGAAGCTCCCAGAACATCATTTTGGCTGTAATTATTATCTCCTGAAAAACAGCGCTGCATTCTCTAGGGCATGTGCAACTGAGGAAGATTAGAGTTCGGTAAGAGGTTCCATTTATTTCTGCCTACCAATTTAAGTATGGATAACAAATTACAGTTACAGAAGAGAAAAAAAATAACAACCAGGACACATTAACACTGTCACATCCCTCTCTCTCTCTGCTGAACAGGTTCTATCTGTACTGATTGCAACTCAATCACTCATTAAAAACTAAGGCCATAAGCTTATTTTATTGGTGCTCTCCAAGCAATTTTAAACTGTAGCAAAAAGGCTTGAGCTGCAAAATACACACAACATTCCCATTCCAAGTTGCAAACAGAGGAAAAAAGCCAGAAACACATTGCTGCTAGAGATATAAAACTGACAAAAAGCATCTGAATCTGTGTTAGTTATGTAAATGTCTTGACCTGGACAATAAAGCAGGCACAGGTGTACCCAGGGATGACCATGTCCTAGTGGAGACTGATAGCACCTGGAACTGGGGAGGCAGGATTTAAATATACAGGCACACTCAGAATCAATTTGCAGCAGCAAGTAAAGCTTCTAATGTGTGTGATTCAAAACAAGGTAGGCACTGACTACCCCAGGGAGCCTTGGCTACTATTTTCTCATCCTGAAGCTCTTGTAACTGATTTCTGCAGAACACGAGAGGGAATGTGTGTTTTTTCAATATTTAAGTGTATTGCAATGATCAAGAAGGTTGCATTATATCTTAAAGTGTTTCTGAGAATTTAAATAGCTATATTAGACATACTACTGTCTTTGTCCTTCCTTCTACCATGAGACTCGTTCAAGAAATCAATAAATTTTATCTGTGGAATATACATAAGTCTTCTTAAGTCATGATCCACTTTTAAGTAATGTGTGAAAGGGTATTAGGCAATTAGAGATGGCTGAGTAACTGGGCATATTTATACATTTTTAATGCCTGTCTTTTCATCTTAAGCTTGGATGAAGCAGTAAGACCTAAAAATCAAACACTTGATGAGTTTATATGATCAGATATTTAATTTAAGATATCCATCTTAGCATTTAAAACCTTACAAATCAAGTGTTCATGTTTTAAAATTTGGCTATATCCAGTAGCTGCAAATTGTGATCTGTAATGTGTTCTTGGTTATGTGAAGAAACCACTTATTGAAATTCAAGTACATGCTTAAGGCCAGTTAATGGCTATTTTTCCCTCATTAAGACAACAAACATAGCTGGTACGAAAGGTAGCTGTTCTCTTGCACTAATAAAACTACAGGATGAGAGAAATAACTTTCTGTTCTCTCTTTAGATCTTAATCTGTCAGTGACAGGAAACTGAATACCAAGTAGAAATAAGAAGGTGGTTTTACCAACATATATGGTATTAGTGAGACCATTGATGTGACAATCTATCCTTCTCTAGTGTTCACATTTCAAAAAAAAGATGCTGAAAAGTTAAAAAAAGGCCCCAAGAGGTGCTGAGGGAACAAGTGGACTCTGCAGAGCAGCTGCAAAGGAAGAGAACTACAAGTTCAACCAGCTTAGTTTATTCAAAAGAAGGTTAAGAACTGACTCGATCATAACTTAAATTACTTGCAAAAGTTACAAATCCCTGAGAGCAAAGCAATCCTTAATCTGCTAGACAAAGACTAAAGAGCTCCACCAACAGGAGTAGTTTTAAGGTAGACATGTTTGTATTACAAGAAACTGCACCATTTCAAGTACCAGCAATTAAGTCCCAGTTATTAAGGAATATTTTCAGGCACAGCTGATTCTCCAGCTCCTGAGTTTCCAAAGCAAGAGTGCCCTGTTCATAAGGGAAGTCCTTCAAATCAAATGGAAACAGCAATTTTGATGCAGAAGGTTTGTGGCTGGGGACTGGAAAAGGAGGACTTCCTCATTCTGGGGGGACAGGAGGCAGAGGGAGATCAGAGCCAGAACTTTTATAAAGCTTAATATCACTGCATCTGATATCACTCACCTATTTCTCATGAATCTTGAACATGACAGATCATGGGTGTTTTGTCCTCAAGACTCGGAAATGAACAGATTTTGTTAGGGTATGCTGTTAACTCAGCAGCATCTTACCTTTGTGTGTATAGAGGATGGGGAAGAACATGAGAATTCCTGCACCTTCCTAAAATTCAACCAATTGTGTTACTCAGTCTCAAATAAATCTGAAACAATGAAAATATTACATGTTTATGGATTTGGTTTATAGTAGTATAAATCAGTGTGTGGTGTTTTAAACCCACGGTAGTAGTAGTTAGGAGAATTTCAGCTGCTCTCACTTCTGCCCAGGGCTCTGTACTTTCCATAAGGAAGCAGCAAGGTTTGCTCTCTGTTGTAAACCATGAGGGAAAGCATAAAATGAGGAAGACTTTTACTAAGCTTTACATTTCTCTTTGAGCTGTTTTTTATAACAATGCCATTACAAAGTCAAGAGATTGACATCATCTACAACACACCCCAGAAATCCTGGATGTGCTTTTACTATGTTTTGATGAGATAAATGAACATTCATACAGTGCACCCCTTCATGTTTTGTAAAGCACCAAAACAGTGACTGCAGCGAAAGTCATGAAGTCAGAAATGTAGTAATATTCCAAATGTCATATAAAAACACTCTTCTTTCTCTACACTGACATTAGCCTGTTGTTCTTTCAAGAGTAATCTGATTTCCCAGCAGTTTATACAGACTGACCATTTATAAAATGGGCATGGGTACAGTTACTCTGCAAGTCTGGGACTTCAACAGCTCAAAACAAGCCATCTTGCTGGCAAGCCTTCCAGCTCCCTTTCCTTCATGGTGGTTGTATAGATACCACAGTTATTTACAAAGACAAATTGAAACTAACTCTGAGGGGTTACTGAGTGAAGTTCAAGCACATTGCTTTCAAATTTCCTTGTAAATAAAAATACATGTGACAGATAAGAGCTTGAAGTACCTCAGTGTATCCCCTGAGCATGGTTCATAGCCTTCAACATACTGTTCTGGTTTTATAAATTAGAAATCTTGTCATCTTATCATAGAGACTGAGAAAATTGTGGCAAACTTTATCTGCTAAGTGAACCTTAATAACCTCAACTTTAACTTCAAGAAAATTACACTTGGAAACATTTCATAGTCTTGCAGGTTGCAGGAGACATAAAATTCTTTCTTTTCTCCCACCTCTCCAGGAGCTATTAACCCTCCCCACAGAGGCTCAGAGACCTCCAGGAAATTGTCCCTTCTCACAAGTCACAGGCAATAGCAGTGCTGAGGGCTCCATTGGCTTTTGCACCATATTTTCAGTAAAAGCTTACATCACAAAGTCAGATTAAAACCTTTAACTGTTAATTGAACGAAGAAAAAGAATCACAGCCTTTGAAATAAAAATGTTATATTGCTATGGTGGTTTCTTATGGAACAACTCACAAATGATTTTTCATGATCAAACGGATGGGACTATTTAATTACAGCTCTGTAGTAAATACTTCAGTCCCTCTGAAAGCAGCGGCAGTGGTTATTTAATTTCACAGTGAGGACTGCCCTCCAAGTGCATTTGCCGATATGGATTTGCTGTGGATGCTGCAGCAGGAATCTGGATGTAGCCTGGCAGTTTCACAGCACAGAAAACTCTGAGGTGAGCCAGGGAATAGTTCTAGCACTACTGACTTTTAACCATAAGCCTAGGGAATATTGCGTGACTACAGATGCCCCTAGACATACATAAATATGACACAAGTATATGCTGGGGATCATTTTTTGCAAGAGAAGTTTGGAGCAACTGATAATGCCCTAAAAAGGTAAACAGAAAGAATAAAATACATGATTTAAACAAAAGCATGCAGATATTTTTTTATTATTATTTAGCAAATACAGGGTGGGATCCCCCCTCATAATGTATTTCAGAACTCATCTGGCAGTGCTATGAAAACTGTGGGCCAAAAGAGAAACCAAAGCAAAACCCCACAACCCTATGAGGGAATGGCATTGCAAAATTAACACCAGAAAACAGACATAAAAATTTTGACTATTAGTCAAAAAATTGTTTATTACTTTAGATGACCAAAGCCTGAGTATCTTTAACATACAAGAAACTCGTCTGAACACTCCAATCAGTCAGAGATGTTAATGCTCAGAGGCTGCAGGGCAGAGATTTCTTTTTAACCCCAAGTTTCCTCAGATCTCAGGGACACAGCATTCTGAACTTATTTTGTTTTAGTAGATTTATTCAGTACCTGCTGTATTCTTTCTTATTGGGAAATTCCAGACTTTCGAATATGTTTAATTATTATTAATAATATCAAGTTTTGATTTTGAGTACAGAGCACAGGTGACAGCTCTTACAGGGGCAACAGAATATCTTTGTGATGCCATGTGGCATTCCTTCATCTTTAGGTTCAAAGCAGACTTTCTCTGTTTAAAAATTTCATCCTGATCCATAACCATATGGATCATGCTGATCCATAACCATCTAATTTTGTGAGCCCAAGTCACACACAGTTTCTATATGCACATTGGAGGGATTTTGATGGCATGAAAGAGTATTAACCAAGTTGTCAAAAATACAATTTTACTCCATCAGGCTCTTAAAGACACATGGAGAATCTGCCTGCAAGGGAGTCATAACTACCTGAAAGCCTAAGCATGAGTTCCGAAAAACCTCATCAGGGGTATCTTGAAGAAACATTCTCTCATAAAGTTATCTAGTGAAATATTTCATTTAACATGATGGAATTGTATGGAAATACACAGATTTGTTGAACTTGACTTCAGGTTGTCATACCTTTAATGTGTTTGCCACCACACCAGTAAAAAGAATAAAAAATGCTCACTTTCAGCTATTTCAGCCAAACCCTTCTCACATAAATGAGCATCAATTACACGAGGCCAGGCCCAAGGATAACAATGCCTCACAGTGCAGTGCAGGCATCCCACCCCCCTGGAAAGGCTTTCTTTGAAGAAGGGCTGCACTGACTGTGTTCATATCTGCTGTATGAACAACCATTTCATGCCAGGCTAGCATAGACCACCAGCAGCCACCTCAACACAATGGGGAGTGGGTCAGGATTTGTGCACTGCCCTTTGCAGGGCATAGAATCAGTCATAGAATGGTTTCGGGTGGAAGGGACCCTAAAGACCATCTAGTTCTGATCCCCCTGCCATGTGCAGGGACACCTTCCACTAGACAAGGTTGCTCAAAGCCCCACAGGCAAAATCACAGACGTGCAGTTGAGCTCCCAGTGAATGCTCCTGCTTAACTGCATGGTCACAGTGCGAGTAATCTGTGGTTAATCCATTACATGGGACTATAAAATAACATTAAAGATAATACTTCCACTAGAAACTTCCTTAAGGAACATTTCACCCTGACTGCCATGGCTGCAGGCACTCTGATGCATCTGCAAATGATAGATCAGCTGCCGACTGGAACCGTTCAAGAAATTAACAAATACAAGAACTGTAAATATGTTACATTGGTGCCAGATTTGAGAAAAGAAATAAAAGTCAAAGAACTAATTTGTGCAGCCTGATCAGAGTTCTAGTAAGAAACATATTATAAAGGACTTACTCTCTTTAAACAAGGGAGTTCCTATATTTTCAAATATGTTACTAAAGCAACATAGCAGTTGCACTTCAGAAAACTCATATTTTATTACAAGAAGAAGAGGAAGAAGAACTTCCAGGAGTTAATTTTCTAAAGACATTTTCACTGCCATATAACCAGTGTGCTCAGCACTCAGTTACTATGTCATTACAATTCATTGTGCCAGGCATCTGTGGTTATTTGGTCTTTCACTGGGACTAGGGGTGCTGTGTTGTATATCTTCTTCTTTGAAGTACCAAGGTAACATGTTTTTTTTCCTCAGAAACAAATGGCTATAAATTTACAGTACAAAGACCTTCTAGGTGTGTATAAGTGCTTCGGAAGCAGCCTTCAATCCACACAAAGCTGCTGTACAGGATGTGAATTGAGAGGGTCCATTATTAAAAGAGGGATCAAAACAGGCTGCAATTATGCCCAGTTAATCCTCTGGAAACAGTGAGGTATTTCTTCACCACAGTAATTATTTGCACAGGGTGAAAATAAAAACCATATAGAACAAATTAAAACTTTACCTTCAGATGCTACCTCAATTGTGATGCAGATTTCATCATTTTCACACAGCCAAAAAAGACCCCTAATACTAGACCCTATTCCAATAATCAAAATAAGTGTGAACATCATCGCTAAATTAATTACAAGTGTATTTGATTTATTTTGCCATATGCAGTTTCTTCATAGGACTCTGACCAGCCTCATATGCTCAAAGCAGATGTGGTCTGAAATCCCCCTGATTAAAAGGGTGAGCAATACATCAAGTGTACTTGGAATTTCTGTAGGCTATACCTGAGCGTGTGAGGAAAGACATCAAATGACCAATGCAGTGCACAAACTGCTTGTCGAGGCTTTTTTAAATACAACTATCACGCGTTTAAATGTCATGCTGGGCTTTAGTTAACTAAGGTGGCAGGTTCTTAAAATGTAGAATTTATTATGTTGAAATTTTCCAAATGTAAGACTGAAAAGGGAAAAATATGTCGACTTTTATTTATTTCCTGTATAAATATAGGCAAATTAGTCCTTCCCCCAAATACAGGCAGATTAGATGAGTTAGACAGTAGTCAATTCATTTTGCATAGGAATGGCTCATTAAAAAAAAAGAGCCCCACATTTGTATTAGGCTCCGATTGGACAGTGCACAAAATGAATTTACAGTGTCACTCAGAGATGTAGCAGGACTAATGAGGGAGGGATATAGTATGGCGGTGCGGGTAAATCTATGCTATATTCATTCCCTCAGCTGGTATAGCTCATGAAATGGAGGTGTCCCTCATTATGTATGTGTCTCAGGAGCTTTCTTTAATATTTTAATAAATAACAACATCAGCCCAACAAGAAATTAATGAATAGTATCATTAATAATGAGCTAGAGTCTTGTAGTGATAGGACAGATATTAAATTGAACCACAGTGGTGCTATCTCTAGAGACTTGGGAATTTTCCAGCGGCAAACAAGGCCACTGAATGAAGCAGCCATAGCTCTGTGCCAACAGCTTTTACAACAGGTTGGGAGTAATAAAAGAGGATTTTCTGCACGATAAAGTTAAGCCTCAGAAAATCTGCTGGTGTAGATCGGTGTGAAAAGTACTGCCAAACGTGATCCTTAATTAAACTTTAATTAAGATAAAGCTCTTTCCTTTAAAAAGGAGGAGGGAAGCAGCAGGAAAAAGTGTCAGCTATTTTCCTACCAGTTTTTGATCTAAAATAATTCTATATTAAATCACAGAAAACTGTGTTCAAATAAGTTTAATCCACAAAACCCAGGAAATTTAGAAACACCATCCTTAGCTCACCCTTGTGCCTATATATATAGGCCTGCAATACAGGAGATCAGTCACAATTCAGAGCCCCGGGAACAATGGTGTTGGCTGAGTAATGTCCCTGTTCCCTTGCTGCAACGGCTCACTGCTGGACCTGCAGCATTCTTTACATGCGCTTTCCTAAAAGTTTGGGATTCCTGTGTTTTATAGTAAAGGCAGAAAATAACATATGTCACATGTACAAAAAAACCCCATTTTTACAAAACAAAACATATTCACTTTAAACCAGAACAAAACATCTCAGACCACATTTGCTGCAGTAAATGAGACTGCATGTGTGAACAGGGAATATTAAAAAGTATTATGACACCAATTTGCAGGCAGCTTCCCAACACAGTAAATCCCCAACACTCTGAAAGAAAATATTTTATAGGAGTCCACAGCATGTTTTTCACTAAGAAGTTTATGGCCAGGCTGTCAGCTGGACCAGGATGAAAGAGCAGCACGTGGGAGGTTTTCCACCCCAAATTATAGTGCAGAGGCTGCTGTGTACTCAAAAAGCCACTCTGTAACCCAGGACACAGCAGCAAACTTTGTCCCATGTATGGTCCATAGACAGTCCCCATTCTTCCTTAGGAGCTTAAACCAGCACCTTTCCAAGTATCTCAAGCCACTTCTGTGGCTGCACACCTGATTTTAAGATAATTAAGATAACCTCACCAAAAAACAACTGCTCACCTTATTTTCAATGCCATACTCATATCTCCTTTTCCTATTTTGAATTTTTTAACCTGGACCACTCACTGGTCTTTCCTCAATACTTAAGTGAGGCAACGTTCACCCAACTTTACGTATCTAATTCATGCTCTCTGAATTACACCTGGGAGACATTTACTTCGCTCCTTTAACAACATAAAGACAGTTTCCTAACTTAAGATGTTCTAGATCAAAGCCAACCACCTAGTTTAATTGAGACATCATAAATACCCCTCTGGGGAGGACTTCCAATAGCCTTACATGAGCCTTCCAGCCCTCTCTGTGTGAGAACTGAGTAGGTATTAAGGGAAACCCAGCTTGCTTTACTAGCTGTTCTAGGTACCACCATTTACCTGAGCAGAAACCCAGCTTGTATCAGCTGCAAGTGCTCTTGGCTGCAGTAGAGCCACGTTTTTATAACAGTGGTCCCTGGGAAAACTGTAAATGCTCATGAATCAATGAGATCAAAGTATGTTAGAGAATGAGAGGCAGGGAGAGTCTTCAGCATCAGTCATAAAACTGAGAAGCTGGGAGACAGTAAATAAATAAAGCTGTGGAGGAACATTCTTAGACTCCCTTTTAACTAGTACATGAACAGGCAATAATTTCTTTAGAGTCCAAAATACCCTGAAACAGAAAAACCAACCAACCAATGAAAAAAATCCAATAAAACAAAAAATGGACACACACCCCCCTAAGAAACCTATTTCTTTCTTTTTTCTTTTTCTAAATAGATTTTTCCAGCACTCTTATAAAGAAGTGCCTCCTGGTTGTTACTGAATTTGTTCAGAATCTCCTTTTATGCCCCAGAAATATCAGTGCACATGATCCTCCCTGCATTGCAATTAAGTCCAAGGGGAGAAGGATGCTTTAATATTTTAATTACTCGATTTGTTGTAAGTCTCAGGTGCAGATGGGAGCCCTGACAAAGGCTGGGAGCCCTACAGTCCCCAACAAAGCCCCACCGCCAGCTCAGGGCAGTCACCTCTCTGGGCCCAGCTCCTCCAAGTGTAAAGCAGAGCTCACACAGCTCCTCTGGGCAGGAACCAGCTCTGTCCCTATCTTTAACCCTGCACACACAAGCGCTCAGTTGATCAGACATCTCTCAGCTTGCCTCCGGAAACTGGGAATTTTAAAAAAAGTTTTAAGCGTATCTATTGCAGTTTCACTGGAAAACCCTGCTAATTGCCACTGTTAGATTTCTGTTATTATTCTGGTATTATCATACCAGTTATTCACTGGTAGATTTCTGTTCAACTTAAAAAACTAAAAATAATCAAAACATAAATTATGATTGCAGTGACTAACAGCTTTGAGATGGACAGGAAATATTTCTAATGGGGAAAGGGAAGTGGACAATGGGGAAGAAATACATATTTCATCCCTGCAGAGCAGGACAACCATGTTACAAAATACTGACAAAAAAAAAAAATCAATTTTATAGGCACTGATTTTTGCATGTTTGTTTAAATCTTTGCATCTTTGTTTAATTCTTTGCATCTTTGTTTAATTCTTTGCGTCTGGTACATATTCACTTAGAGCTTCCCTCCCCACTGGACATGCTTTAAAATTAATTTGCTTGGTAATATAATAGCATAATAGAGGATTGCAGAAAAGGCAGGTTCTAAGAACTGTGGGAAATCATTACCAATATAATTTTTTAAACAACCATATAAGCTACTTAATGCAACAAACATAATTAGGGGCCTTCTAGTTGAATTCAGAAAGCCCAATGAACACAACATGGTACTGAACTAGAGAACAGCCTGACTCTTTAAATATATTCTCATATATTCCTTTAAACTGTTTAGACTCTGGGAGGTTGTACCAAGTAGCAGAGACCAAACTTTAGGAATGATAGTTTCCCCTACAGCCTTGAATTTCATTTTGAAGGAGCTTGATCTGAACTGTGATTGTCAACACGACGTAAGATGTAGTCAACACAACTTTCAATTGGAAAAAAACCCATGATTTCTGGGGGGCAACCAAATGCACTTCTGACAAAAGTAAGTCTTCTCCCAAGCTACTGGCCTATTTTCTTTATCATTACTTTCACAATTTAAACTAAACTTTACTCCTACAAGTCTCAGAACACTGTATGCAGTCAGACATTCATGCACACACACAAATTCATGCTGCTTTGACTCAAACCTAGCTGAGACAGGTAAAACATCACTCATTCAGAACAGATCCACAGGTAAAACAAATAATTTGTACAAAGGAAAAAGCAGAAATAAGAATTTTTTTTTTTCCTGTTAAAAACATGGCTCCTTTTGAGTGTATTTCTTTCATTTCAGTATCTAAGGAAAGTGTCTTTAAGAGCATGTACATTCAGGGACACTTAACCTTCTTAGATCCTCTGCTTTGATAGAACTTTTTATTTAAGCTTCAGAAAGTGAGTCAAGTATGGATGACACAATGCTAATTCTTTTCTAATTCAAATTTTAAACTATCATGTATGCCTTGCATCAGAGATTGAACAGGCATTTTGGAGTGAGCAAGGTCTGATAAATTCTAAGAGAAAAGAAAAAGCAAGGTTTAGAACATCTATTATTCTCCCAATTAAACAATATTCTGTTATCTAGTGACTCTTAATAAATTCAGTGATAAATTAATAATTGGGGAGCAATGAAACAGCCAGCTGATCTTTCCATCTGTCATCCAGGAGCTGAAACTCCAGCAAGCTGCTTCTCCTCACTGTACAAGCAGCAGTTGCATTATCTTGGTTTGGATTTGGAAAAGGAGAAGAGACACAATATTATGGGTTTTACAGAATAAGAGGTATTCTTTCCAGTTTTGAAGCTTGGCCCCTCATTGTCCTTCCCAGCCAGGTTCTGAGGTTTGGACATATTTATCAGGAATTTTACCTAGTCCATCTCAGCTCTATCTGCCTTCAGGTGCTGCCTCGATCACAGCAGACCTAAGCCAGGCTAACGAAAGACCCCTGAGCACCAGCCATGACCCACATGCTCCCCACAGCAGCAGAGTTCACACAAGGTTGTTCTCAAATGCTATCCCTGACCCAGAGCAGGGAGCTGAGATATGACTTTCCAGTGCCAAACTATCTTCAGCTGCAGCCAGAGGTGCACCCCTGTCCACTCCCACAAAATCATTAATCACACGAATTAGCGTTGCTGGAGAGGCAGCTATTTTTTATTTACCACATGAAAGAGACAGTAAGAATAACTGTACATTTTGACATGTTCATGCCATAAATTATTCTATGTCCATATTTTACTAGGATGCTATTACCCTGGAAGATAATGGTTCATTTTTAGGCTGTTACAGCAGAGATCATAAGGTTCCACCCTCAGCAGCTACATCTCATAACTGCCTTTCACTCCCTGGAAGCACAGGCAATTTTTCCATAATAAAACCTGGATTAGCATGTATCAAGAAGAGGTTCCACCAGCTGTCACTTTGAAATCAGGCTACTCTATCTGATGTTCAAGATGATAATGGATAAACCCATAAATGACAAGCAGTTTTCCTGTATTTATCTAATAAGTGGCTAATATAGGCTAGCATCTTCCCTAATAAAACAATCTAACAGTTGGAAGAAACAGTTTTAGGCTCCATTTGAATTAAATACAAACTGAACAATATTGGCACAGGAAAATATAGCATGGCAAATTATATTTTTTTTTACCTGTTGCTGGTTTCTGAAACTACATTTTATTTTAATGCACTATTCCCCTAGTAGTTAGAAATTATTTTTAATAAGATCCAAAGTTTTCAGAGGTCCAACTAATTTTAATTTCATTATATCCAGCATCTCTCTCAGTGTATGTATATGTACTAAACAGAAATCTGGATGTTGATAAACAAATGGGTTCTGGAAGTGTGCTTAAAATAGCAGCTTTGTGATACATAAATTAGCAATGGTAGCAATAGCTTCAAAAAAAAACCAAACAAAAGAATTCTTATTAATCTGCAAAATATTAATGAACTACTTTTTTATTTATAAGGATGACTATCAAAATTACAGTCAAAGTATGTCGGTGGAAAAAAAAAGCATTTACTTAGGGTAATGCAAAATTTGGGTTAACTTGGTTGTATTAATAAAGTAGGAATAAAAAGATCATCAACAAAAGACTGATTACTGGCTAATAATGAAAAGACAAAAGAGCTGTCTTGATGAAATATTGCATTTTCATTCTGCTTTGAAACCAAATTTTACACTTTCACTCTCTAATTCCACATGAAAAAAAAAAAATAAAAAAGAGCAGATGACTAATAAAGGTATTTAATTCCATCTGCTCCCTGAAAAGCAGCTGAACAGTGAGCACTGGAGCCCCTCTGAGTATCCAGCATCTCTACCAGTGTTGTCAAAGTCCTGGCAAAACAGCATCCACCAAAAGGCAGTGCTGGATGGGATGACTGCAAGAAGTCAACTGTGGTGTAGGAGGTGAACAGTCCCTTCTCAGCAGCAGCTTCCAAATCAAGAATGGTCTTCCTCAGTTCCTCACTAATATCCAGCAGCAAGGTGGGGGTGGGGGTGGGGGGAATCTATTATTGTCTGGAACCATTTTCTAGTTTTAACTACTCTTCCTCCCAGGCCTCTTCTTCAGATGCCTGCAGAATACTGATAAAACAGCATCACGCTAAATGAACTTCTTCCTTATGACAAGAGAGGAAACTTTTAAGAGGTTTATTCCTTTTAACACATGTGAAATTTTCAGAAATTGCAGACTGATTTTACAGAACTGTGACAAGATATTTGCAGCACACATTACCATGCAGAACTCCAAGAGTTCAAAGTGGAAATCAGCTGTGTTTTTATTTGAGTGTCTGTAAAGGACAGGGAGGGAAAGGAGACAGAAAGTGAGGAAGACAGAAGAGCAGAACTAGGGCCCAAGCCAGGAGATACTGCATCTCCTGCACATCCCTTTCTGGGAGCAATCAGCAATTCAATTAGATCATCAGCTTCTCGAGCAAGAGAAGCTCCGCATACATCCCATTAGCTCAGAATGCCGCTTCCTCCATGGACCAGTAAATTAACGTAATACAAACACAGCCCCTTCTTGCACTCTGCTGTATATATGGCCTACTCTTCTTTCCTAGATTTTCACTGTCAATCAGATTATATTTTGATACATGAAACTTAATTACCTTTATTATTACTTTACTTTGTGTAGCTACAAAATTTATTAGAGACCATAAAGTTATCTGAGTTCTTTCCTAAATCCTGCCACAACACCTGACTCAACAGTCTTCTGTGACAGGCAGAGAAAGGCATCACCTTTGATTTTTTTTTTTAAATTGACTGTACTTGAAATATAAGTACTTCCTTGTTATGAAGCAAGGGAAAATGAGGCTCTTCGGGGCTGCTGTGTCCATATCTTTCAACACCAGATAAAGGAGTGCTTAGTCTACTTCTCAGAAAGCGTATGGACACATCCCAGCTTGGGCATTGTGCTAGATCCACCTTCTCATGACAGCCTCACAGCCCTGCCACTGCTCTCACCTCTCAGCCTTCAGTAGAGTTTGGAGTGGATATGGAAAGTGAGGGGTTTCCATCCACAGAGGGAAACTGTTTGCATTTTGATTGGTTTCATAAAAGGAGGCGGTGTGAAGGAAACCCACCACTGGCACGGCACCAAGCGTCTGCAGCGAGCGAAAAGCAGCTTTCAGCAGCAAAAGAGAAAAGAGGCGAAAACAATACTTGTTGGTCACAGAAGAGGGGGAGCTGAAGGTCAGAGGGTAAATTCCACTTGCAACATGCAACATATTTTCGTGGGCTGAATCAATACCCTGACGATCAGCACACAACTTCAGCTTAAGAGAGGGACATTTGACTGAAGAATAAGCAAGCTCATGTAGGTGTGGAAGAGAAACTAGTTGAAAATGTAAGGAAGAATTAGCTGATGAGTAATGGGAAATGTACCACATTGCCTCACTTTCAGCTGGTTCTTAGCTTTTGTTGTCCGGCTCCGGGAAAAGCAGCTTCTGAGTTTTTTCCCTTTGTCTGGCCAGGCGTGTGGGAAGGAGCAGGGTGTTGATGAAGTGGAGGCCAGCAAAAGGGTTTGTTTATTGCAATTTTTTTTTTATATTGTTTTGCTTGTCATTTAGGAGAAGGTTTGGGTTGGTTTTTGTTGTGGGTTTTGGTTTTGTTGTTTGTTTTTTATAAATCACAGATGAGTCAGAGAGAAGGAATTGTTAGTAAGAAACTGCAGGCACCAAAGTTCTTGGTACTTCCAAGATGTTTCTCATGACCAGTCTTGCTCACACTAACTGATAAACATTGCCTATCTTATAAATACTGCTTGCACGTAAAATTTAAGAGACTTCCCAAATGCTTGGCAGTGGCAAAACTAGCAGTATGCCATAGACATCAAATGCTTCTCTACAGAAATGCAATAACATTTACTTCCTAAACAAACTAAGTCTGATATAAAAGGAAAAAAAAAAAAAAAAACAAAAAATTACAAAATTTTCAAAAAAAAAACAAACAATTCATATCCTCAATTTAAATTTTCCCTGAAAACACAGTTCAAGAAAAATAACACTCAGTATGTACCTAACAGCACTTTAAATCAGGAACCAAATCCACCTGCAAGTATTCATCAGCTCATGCTCTTGAAGACCTCCCATCCCACAGTTCCATTCTCTAAGTTTCCTATCTTTCTGTTTCCTTAGAAAATCATAGAAAATGAGGAAAAAGGTAGACAAGGGAAATAGCAAATGTGAAACAAAATAGTTACCCAGATTATTAAAATATGTGTTGATTTTAGCATTACCACATTGGTTTGTGTATGTAATCACGTCTTTGAAAACATCTGACCTGAAGAGGCGCAAGAACAACTCTGTTGTTGTCATTCTGTTGCATATTTAAGGCTAGGTCACAACCATTCTTTCTACACATAAGGACCAAAGTGTTCCTTCTAAAAATCAATTTTAGCAGAGCTATTTTGTTAGTGAATGTCATATTGCCAGTACAGAACAAACTACATCAAGTGAGAGGTGATTTGCACTAGCAGGAAATAACCCATAGGGAATGTGTGCATTTGTACGTGGATGTAGGGGGATGAAGGAGGCTCATAAGGCTGGTTTTGCCTTGAACTTTCGCAAAAGCAAACCTACCACATTTCCTCAGCCCAGTCATACCTCTGCTGTTAAAGAAAGACTTCTGCTTTCCTGCAGTGGACAGCCTGTGTTCAGACTCCCAGACAGCATTTGACAAAGTTCCACATCACAGATTAAGGTCTTTGTACAGAGATTGAGGTCTAAAGAAAGAAAGGAAGTGGAATAGACATAAATGTAACATAAAATGGATTGACATCAGCTAAAGGGCGGATGGGGGAGGGGGCACAGTCATAAATAAAAACTTTTCTTTAGGGAAGAAGTAACTAGAAAGATGCTATTGGGTTGGCATAAAGAGTCTCAGTGTGTCACATAAGCATAAAGAGATATGAAAAATAAATATAAATGGGTAGTAATTCTATTGAAATCTGCAGTTGTTAAATCACTATGAGAGTGGTGGAAGGTCAGTTGGATCTTTTTTCTGTAAACTAACCAAACAGAAAATATTCATCCATACTGTATGTCACATTAACAAAAAAAAATAATGGAGCAGTCATAGAAGTTGTTAGACTGGTTTGCATGCTTGCACAAAACAAGAGATGAAACACACCTTTTCCAGAAAAACATAGGCTTATAAGCCTTGGAAGACACAAATATCACCAAATGTTCAAACTACTGGAGAAGCTCACACAGGACAGGAGTCAGCAGAAGTCCCTGACAACCTGATGGATCTGGCTCCAAATACCCAGCCACATACCCCCCTCACCTGAAAGCGCTAATGCTGGGCTTCATCCCACCAAGCTCTACTGAGCCAGCAGGTGTAAACAGATATTTATGTTCCTCCTATAGAAAAAGAAAGACTGCCTTATGTTTATCTCAAGATATTTTAGAAGTATAACTTGGCCTGCATTAGCTGTGGAAGATGATTTGATGACTAGCTTACACCCAGAAGCTCCCAACAGGGGTATTTAAGTTCAGAGGAAATTCGTCTCATTGGCTGTCTGCTTCATATAGGAAGGTAATGCCATTCTGCATGCACTGAGACTCCTGTGATAAAGATCTTTAGCTGCAGGTTTTCCCCCAGGAATGTGCCTAGCTTCTCAGCAAACTAGAGGAACAACAGTCTTCCTGGAAACCCCTCATCCCTTACAGACACATTTCAGGATCTTGCTGGTGCAGGCACCCTTTCTACATGTACTGTTTCCTTTGAGTTTCACAGAAAACTGAACAACATAATTGCTATCTGGGGCCTTTTGGCTGATTTTCAGAGCACGTACCTATGATGGGCCAGTGCAATGTCCAATTAATTGTTGAAGGTTCCTGGCCAACAGCGAACACCTGGATAGTGATGACCTAATTGATGAAAGAGGGATAATGGAAGTGGTACTAATAGATTTGGTGTCCTGTCCCCTGGTTAAGACTAAAAATAGATAGTTTAAGTTTTGTGGTCTTAACAAATACAGAATGAAGTTTTTTCCTGTATGAAGATGAGCACAATGGAGTAACCTGCTGTGAATGTAAAAACTTATGTAGTGAAGTAACACACAAGTTTGACCATCTCTGGAAATGCTTTATTTATTTTGTACCATTTTCTGGGATAGCATGCTGAAATTGTAACTAAGCACATGATTGCAAATTAATTTTATTCTATCCAGCATGTTAAATCTGATTAGGATTTTCAAATTTTATACAAGAACAACATGAGTTATACAGTATTTATGATGTGCACACAATTTGGTTTCAGAGATTTCTTCCCATAAAAATTGGTTCTGCAGAATGCATTGCATTAAATGTATTTGCTTTATTTTGCAGTCTAAAATATTTCTGAAATGTCAGGTATGCATGGGTTTTCTTAAAGTAAGCAGCACTTTTAAACATGGCCAGTCCTTTAAATATACCGTAGATCATTATAATGAAGACTGGAATCTCACATCACTGCATAAAAAGAGCAATCCTGAAATCCTGAAACAGGGGAAACCTTTATGAATATTTCCATTATACTCCTGATATCAAAAATAAGCTACTTCACAGATTCTGACTTTTAGAAAATAATTCTCTTGAAAAATTATTTATGTTTTCCTAGCAATTGTTTTTCTAGCAATTACTGAATTGCCTTTGGAGGAGGGTCTGTAATTTTATGAGAGTTAAGCTAGTACAAATTATAAGCTTTCATTACTATCCCAAACAGACATATTACAGCACACATGCACACACACTTAAATATACATATAAACTATTGTGTCTGTGTTTGCATATAAAAGTGCACATGTTGAGATGATCTATCTTCTTTGTTAAGATTATTAGAAAAATATATAATTAGATAACACAATTCTTTTGCTAACATACAGGCATGAGCTGTATCAGTTACATGCAAATATATCATCTGTAAATGCTGAAGGAGAAATATTTCCATATAATTTAGCAAATGTTTGACAAAGCCTGAAAAAAGGATTATTTCCTTAAAACATTTTAAAAATAAAACTCCTATACTTATGTCAAGTGTTAGAAAACGCCCACTCAGTCTGAATATTTAGAAGGATGCTACAAATGGATGAAAATAAGGATAAAGTGAAAAATATCTCCTCCTTCCACAAATTCCAGTGGTAATTGCACAAGAAGTTTTGCCTATAGCAGACAGGGAATGTGAATTACATGTAGTCAGCACTGTGTCTGTTCAGACCCAGACACCCCACTAATACTGTGTTTAAGAGATCACATTAAAGCTTGGCAAGCCCACCAGGCTTTTAACGTTATCAGGTCAAGCATGCCCCCACTTCAGTCCATGAAACATATAATAAAAATAATACTTTGCACTTCTGTCGAGTCTTTCATCTGCAGATATCAAGGTGCTTTACAGATACTGAATAATTAAACCTTGAACCGTTCCCTGGGTTGAGTGATGAAAATGGATAACTGCACCACGCACAGCAGCAATTCCGGTTTCAGACAGAAGCTAAGAGTTATTTCATCCTCAGCTGAACACAGGTTTGGACAGACTGGATGTTGCTGCCCAGACTGGGAGTATTACCCCCATTTTTTTTATTTTTTTTTTTTCAGAAAACCTGGGGAGATGGTGTTTGTCTTAGGCATACGCTCACCTCTCTACTTCCTGCCTCATCCTGGTGTATGTGGGGTAGTTTGGGCTGACACAAGCGCTGTTATCAAAAATAACCAGCAAACCAGAAACCCAGTTGTCTCTGCAGGTGCCAAGATGCACAAGGTGCACAGCTAAACATGGTGAGGAATCAACATGAGCAGCAGCAGGTTAGGAAAAGAAATGTCTCCAGTATATAAGCTGCCGCACAGCTTGCAGCATGCCCCTGGCTGTGTTCTGTTTTCAGGAAGTGAGGGCTCCTTGGCTCAAGCACTTGGTCCTAAATACTAAAATTTCCCCTACCAGGATGGTCTCTATGCTGCTCAAGCTCCAATTTGGAACAAGTGAAGGATGAAACAGAGTGCTTCAGGGAGAGCACTCACAGTGCGGTGGGCGGTGATCTGTGGTGAGACCATCCACTCTCACACAGCAGAGGGGTGTCCCACCAGGCTGTTCCCTACCCCAGGAACTGCACCCCAGACATGGCTGCTCTGCAGTGCCGAGGCAAGCAAAGGAAATGGTAAAACACATATTTGAATTTTAATTTTTTCAAAAGTTGGACAACTTGGATGTTTGGTGAAATGGCAGAAAAAAATCACTATGTCCCAGGCAGCACACAAAGTGGAGAACATAGTACCTTGGTACCTCAAACTTAGCATTTGGTTTTGCTTTAGAAAGAAAAAGGGTGGGTAAACTGCTACCTGACAGAGCACCTGCTGAAATACCTGTTGATGTAGAATTGTATTCCAGTACCCCGATATATAAGATGGGATGACTTGGACATAAAACAATTGCAGGAATTTGTGTATACTTCTGCTTTCACAGCTGACTTTGGAGGGGTGCAAATTACCATAACTCTACAGAAGTCAAGAAAGCTTTCAGAACTAAGGAACTTAATGTTCTTTGTTTATGCTCAATCAGTATTCTCCAAATATCATTATTTCAAATTAGGAACCACATGTAAGCAAACAAGCTGAGCTGCCTGAAACACAGGCAAAGTGCAGTACGAATTCTCAGGTTAGGCACAGAGCATACTTTCACCCCTGCTCTAGCATCTGGCATAAAGTGTCTAAGAGACCCTCTGGGCCCTCGCATTCAGTCAAAAACCTATCTTTGATTTTTAATCTAACTGATGGTGCATTTGATAGCAGCCCTGCAACCTCCCTGTTTCCTCAGGAGTCACAAAATTTGAACAAAAAGTAACACTTCTAACTTCATGAATTTTTGAAAAAGACCCTTGCATATGTCAACAGGCCCACACTGACATCAACAAAAGTACATGGCAGTCACTGCTGTTCTAATACAGTAATGCTCCCCAAAGTATTTGCTTAATCTTTCACTGATGTTTAAAGGTACATGGCTCACATTAAAAGCATATTTTACACTTTACCATGAAGACTCAGAGCTGGGCATTTTTGAACAGTTCCATGGTTCTTGTCCTTTATCAACACCAAAAGGAAGACCAGGGAAAATAGTGCTGCTGAATGGGGCAGGGGATCTGGTGACAAAGAACATGGAAAAAGCTGAGGCAGCTGATTCTCAGTCTTCTAAGACTGAGTAAAACTTGCCTTCAGCTACCAGAAGTCCCCCCACCAAAGAAGCCATGTATAGTACAGGAAAGTAAAAGTCTTAATGTCTTTAACAGTGAGCACCAGCTAACTACGAGTAACACCTTCACAGAAAATCAAGAACTGCAGAGCATATTGCATAAGTAGACACCATTATAACAAAACTAACAAAAGTTAGGTTGATGATGTACACAGTCTGGTGTAACTAGATGAAGACATGACTACTGTTAGCCCAAAGTCAGTTAGAGTGAAAGAGAAAGAAATCTCTTTCCAGGTTACAACTGTCTCCTTGGAGTCATGTCAGAGAATTTGTTCCATGTCTTCCTGAATACAAAGTTTACCTGTGCTCATGTTAGCTATTGCACTGAAGGTTTTCCCCTTTCAGGATGAGAAGCTTCTTGCCCAATGAACAGACCTATCCACAACCTCTCCTGCAGCAGGGTCTGTCAAACCCTGGTAATAGTATTTAGACTAATAATTTAGATAGGATTCAAAGCAATCCAACATGTACAAAACCACTAGTTCTTTTCAGGTTTATTTAGCTAGTATTAAATTAGGGGTTTGGTGTTGTTTTTTTTTTTTTTTTTTTTTTTTTTTTTCTATATATGCTCTCTTTGTATCAATCTAGGAGCACTTGAATTTAAAATTAAATGCATCATCATTTATCAGTGATAACAGGGTGTGAGTACTCCTCTGAGGTTGTACCTTCCTAATGTCACCTGCAGATTGGTGACACTCGTCAGAGTTAAGTAGTATCTGCCCTGGTGCACTGGTTACTGGACAGTTGGATGTTGTCACTGTAGCAAAATGCCTCAGAAGAGATCTGTAAATGTATTTATCTCAGAACATGTTAATTTTAAACAATGAAGTTGTAGCATAGGGAACTACATCTAAAATAGTATGTTTGCCTAATAAGAGGCATTTTTCTCTTGTAAACCCTTCTATTAAAGCCACTTTGCTTTGTTAACTTTCATAGCATGTATCCCCACTATAGCCTTCAACACCTGAAAAATTAGTGGAAGAATTTGACTGATTATAGAGGCTGTTTTCCTTGTTCCACTGCTTGTTCTAAAAGGGATACTCAGCAGAACTTGCTTTTTTTTTTTTTTCATTTTGTGCTGTCTGCATGAGTAATTACCTCCCTGATTTCTGAGATGCAATTGAGTAGCTTCCACATTAGAAAAATCCAAAGATTGATAGAGCCATCTCTCCTAAAGGATTAGTTTGCTGCTGTAATTCCACCGAGTAGGTCATTCAAATAGCAAAATGCTACAAAGTCTAATTTCTCTTGTTTGTAAAAGCCAGGTATTGATACCTATTTAAAAGAATCTGAAAAGGGCTGGTTAGCCTTTTGAGGGGAAAAGTGCTTTCACATTCTTCCTGTGACTTCAGCAGGGCTGGGGGGAGAAGAAGATGCTTATATTCTTAGAACAAATCAACCCAGGGGCTGGTGATGCCCAGTGTGAGAGGAAAGTCCAAAGAGAAGCTAGCAGATGTGCAAAGATATTGAAGAATGGTGTATCTTTTAGAAACTCACAAGCAGATTTCTCCCATGACTTAAAGAACATAGAATAGTTAGGGTTGGAAAGGACCTTAAGATCATCTAGTTCCAACCCCC
>JBAFWW010062200.1:0-21480 GCA_036873685.1 Agapornis canus | reverse complement strand
ACTGCCAGGGATGGAGCACTCACAACCTCCCTGGCCAACCCATTCTAGCATCTCATCCTGACCCCTACCAGACAGCTGCTAACCACTTTGTGCTGGGACAGGCTGTAATGTCATTATCAGTGTCTCTGAGCCCACCCTCCTACACCCCTACCCAAGGAATGTGTACAAAGATGTATGCAAGATCCTTTACACTTTGTTGTCTGGAGGCCCCTGAACTTGGAGGGCCTGTGATGGTACCCACATGTAGTGCTTGGTCCAGGGCAGCTATGATTACACAGGCTGTGAGGGCAAACCCTTAGCTGTCCCACAGGCTGTGCAAAGCAGAGCACAGAGCGAATCACCTGCTGCTTGGTTTACTGCAGGGACAATGGAGGAGGCCTTTGCAGCAGGAGCATTCCATCAGCATTACAATGAATTTGGTTCATACTGTGTGCCCAGTGTAAGGAATGGTCCAGATTTTGTGCAGTAGAGACTGTACAGAATATTGTGGGCTAATATTTTGAATTCTTCCTGTTGCAATATTTGCCTGCTTCCCTACCTTGTGTGGTGTTATACGGCATCCATGGGAGTGGTACTGCTAGAAGAGATACAAGGCAGCAAACAGGAATGAAGCTCCAGGTATGGGTCTCTAACTGGGAAGCAAGCTTAGTAGTGGGCTTGCACCCTAAGATCTGATTATTTTCTCCAGAGTGAATTCAAGTGCCACTCTGGAGGTCTGGTTGTTGTCCCACCTCCTAAAGCAGAGAGTCTTTACTTCCTTTGAGCAATACTGATCTTCTGTCTCTGTTATCTGGCAATAGTCATGAAATTAGCAAAATTCTCATAATACCATTGACTTATTCTGCTGTTAGGAAAGTTTTTAGCCCTCTTAAAACATGCTTTGATGAGCTGTGTTGCTTGGACCCTATCAAGAATCACCCAGGATGTTCTGGGAAGCTGGAGGGGTTGGCATCACTGTTAGACTGAATGGCAGTCAGGAATACAGGACAACAGAAATAAGAGAGGCTCAGCAGCAGAGGGAAGACAACAGGTGGTGTGACAGGTAAAAATATGACATGACATCAAGGCAGACAAAAAGATAGATCAACAAGAAAGCAGAGCCACTGATGGCTGACAGCTCCTGGCAAACATGAGGGATACAATTTGTCTTTTCATGCTTCAGGATTTAGCCTGATCTCTAAATGGCTTAAAAGCAGCCTGCTGGGGCTTGCATGCTTGGTTCTAGGTGGAACACTTCTCAGTGCAAGGGTTTACAAGTCCTCCTTTGGGGTTGTCATACTTTAACTACAAATAAAGAGTAGAGCTTACAAACTGGCTTAATTCTGAAATAGTATGGTTAATGCACAATTTGCTTTAAGCTGAACTGAGTGTGTAGTCATTGCTGACTGACAACATTACTTCTCAGAACCACACTATTCCTCTAAGTCAGACTCCTAAATTACATGCATTTAGTTCAGTTTTGAAACATGACTAAGATTTTAACTGTGACTCAAAGCTTTAATTTTGTCAGAATGTAATTTTTTAAAGATATAGTCTGCTCTGCTACCAGATGAAGCTGTATTTTTCAGTGGCTTGGGTTTAGTATGAGCAGATTATTATTTTAAATAAAAGAATGTCTCGATGACTGTGTCAGTGGTTGAGAACATGATCTGTGAGTATGAGGTACATATTCCCTGTATACACTTTGAATTGCCTGGCTGATTTTAATTTTCTGTTAGAAAGTCAGACCAGGACTTAGATTCCTTTCTGAGAAATCCAGAATTTTTAGGCTTTATTTTCATGTAATTATTCTGTCATGCCAGTAAGTGATGGTTTTCCTGCAAATGTTATTTACATGCTTTACTAGAATCAGTATCCCTTGTTGTTAAGTGGATGGGAGCTGTCTGTCACTGTGGAATGATAATTACTCTGTGCTCTCTCCTTGAACCTAGATACCTTGGAACTCTAGCAAGCGTGGCTAATGAACAAAACATGCAGTGGCTGTGGGACTTCAGTGGGAGAAGGCCCTTTTGGATAGGCAAGTACCTCGTCTGACTGTCACTTCTGAGAATTACAGCTCCTTTGCACCTTGAAAAGCAGAAACTGCTGCAGCAGCTCCAGTCCAGTTTTCAGACGCTGGATTGCCCTCCACTTTATGCTGCTTTTCCTATTTTAGAGCAAGGCATAAGCTGAAAGCCATAGTTTACCTGGCTAATTTTATAAATCTTTATGAAAAAGAAGAGTTCATCATGCTGCCATTTGATGGGTTGTTTGCCTTGAACCCTTTCCCATTTTAATACTAGCTGATTAAATAACTTCTGATGGAGTTCCTATTCTTTTCTCTCATCTTTCTTTTGACTGTTCTTTTATTTGTCTCTAATTTATTTCTTTTTAACATTAATTATTTATGTTACTCTAATTTAATGGTGTCATCTTGTATCAGAAATCTTGTTACATGATCAGCTAAAGAAGATTTAATCTCATCCCTTAAGATTTAGCTATTTCTTATTGTGCACCTTTCATTTAAAGAGAAATGGAGAGCACTCAGCTGGGCCTTCTCTGTACCTCCTGATCCCTCTGTGAATGACTTGCCTTAGCTCATGGACTAGTGCTACTGCTTTCTTCCAATCCTTGTTTCTGCTACACTCTCCACATTTTAGGCTCTTTTTCTCCAATTGGGCTGCAATTTTCAGGTCTTAGTAATTTTATAAGATGGATTTATTAGCTATAATAAACTAGCTTTTAAAACTAGTTACTTTGGGATCAGGTTTAATGGCATAATGATTCTGTTAACCTGAGAGAAATAAACTCCTCTGATAAGAACAAACACCACAAGATCATTGTGTCAATTTTCCAATCTTGGTCTCTTCTAGCTAAGAAGACAGGTCACATTGGAAAATATGCCACCCATGTTGGGCTTAGTAACTCAGACACTGAGTGAAAAGACATGTTTTAGTTTGCATTAACTAACACAACCTAATTTTACAACTGTTAATGTCAACAGTACAAAAAAAGTCCACAAAGATCTGCAGCATTTATTTTTCAGAAGGAATCTTGAGGACATCTGAGGCTGCTCAGACATGAATACAATATTCTGCTTGGCATCTTAAGTATCAAAGAGAACTTGGTAGGAGATAGACATGCAAGAGATGGAAAGAGAGATAGGCAATAATGCAGAAAAGTGAGTTTTCCCGTATTCAGATGACACCAATTGTGATTTAGATGGTCTTTTGAAATATTAAATTGTATTTTGGTAGTAGTCTTCAAGATGTTCGGTTTTGGTTTTCTTTTTTTTTTTTCCTCAACGCAGTACTGTATACATTTTTTAACAAAGGGATAGAACAGCATGCCTCTGCTAGCATCAGCTGCAGAAATGATAACATCGCTAATTTGCTCTTACCAATTTCACACAGGCTTGAATGACCAAGTCAATCCTGGACATTGGGAGTGGAACGGAGGAGAACCTGTAACCTACATAAACTGGAGGAGAGGATCCTATCGCTCTCCAAGGAAAGGAAGAAATTGCGTATTGGTGCAGAAGCAAGGAAAATGGCAAGCAACTGACTGCAGGAAGGTCAAACGGAAGAGCTATATATGTTCAAGAAAGCTGTAAAGAACAGAGGATCCTTGTAAAAGCATGCAGACATTCATGTTGTTTCAGCTTTATTTATCTTCAGAAATGTGAGGGTGTGCAATCAGAAAACTGCCCTAATTATCAGCAGGATTCATTTCATACACTACCAGTGGCACAGATGCATGGAACTCTAACCCAAGAAACAGAGGTCAGTTGCAGAGATTAAGTCTAGGCCAAGATTTTGAACTCTTCCCAAAGACTTGGATCTGTCTCTTATGTATTTCTACATCAAAGTGCTAGACCTGAAGGCTTTAATCACATTTCTGTGTAAAAATACTTTCTTTTTTTCTTTTTTTAAGAAGAGAAAGTAGCACATTGGTTTATGTGCTTTGCTCTTAAGGTTGTTAATTGTCTGTTTCTGTAATTCATCAGCAGAAAATAATGCAGTTTTGGCCAAATGCAGGAAGACTGCTTGGGGTGGAAATGAGAGCAGACTCTGCTGGACAAAAACAGGCCCTTTTGGGTGATAGATAAGGGACATTATGTCAGGAGATTGAGGCTTCTTGGGGTATACCCACAAAAATACCAACACCAGGATTTAGTGAAAGAGTACCAACAGAAGCAAAGCCTTGTATTTTTTTTTCCTACCTTTTAAGTTCAACTACAGATCCTAATGGATCTGCTAACACAGAGCTGCATATTGTTCCACATTCCTACTGAAAGTTGCTCAACATTTCCTGGACTTGCAGGATGATGCTATAAATTTTAGTGTAATTAAATAATGGGACCTCTGTAAATCTAATGCTATATCCAATGATGATTTACACACACCAAAAAAAATTAATACTGAAGCTTAATCCTAGAATATTATCTTCAGTCATACATGAACATCAATAGGATTTAAATATGTGTATAAACCAATGTAATCATGAGACATATTTTGTACTACAGCATCTATAGCTTTTGAGAAGTATTAATCTAAGTCCTTATTAGGGATTTGGGGGGTTTAAAATAATAATTAAAAATCCAGATTTAGTTCTCAGAAAGGCCTAAAAATCAGAATGTAATTGGAAAAATCCAGCTGCTCTTAACTTAATTTTAGCTTACTTCAAATATATGCAGTCACAGTGTTACCATTTCTTAACATCAGACCTGTCAAAAACCTTGCTTTAGGACATTCTCATTGCCAGCCTTAAAAATTAGAAAAAGAAACAAGTCACAGTCTTCCTAAAAAAATAATCAAATCTCCTCTCAAACCCTCCCTCTGCACGCAATGAGTGTGTGACTGTTGCCACTGCACTGAGTAGGGTGAATTTGCCCTGCACCTCACAAACTCTCATGGCTCTCATCTCCCTGCCTGCTGCCAGCAGTTGATTCTTTGCTTGCCCCCATCAGCCTGTCTATTTGGTCAGACTCTGGATCAATCGCATCTGTAAGCTCTTTGCACCAGAGGTGTAAACCCTCCTCCTGGTGTTCCTCAGCGCAATGCCTCAGTCTTGCAGGGACAGATGTAGCATAATCACCTTTCCTCTCCGGGCTGATGGACACTGTGTAAGGGATTATTTATACCTCTTCCTTGCTTTTGGCATCATAGGTTATTTATCCTTCCTCCTTACCTGTGACATGGTAAATGAATATGCATGTGAATAGCTGGACAGTCTTCTTATATAGGAGAGAACCTTTGAGAAAGGGCTGCTGCAGATAAGTGTGAGTGCATTGTAAAATGGAAAAATACTGTGGCCAGAACCTCCTCACCCTTATTGTTGGCATCAACAGACACAGACAAAAATATTTCCAAGATTTACTTTTTCTTGGTAATCTATACACCAAGCTTCTAGACACCTTTGAAAGACACTAACAGTTTTGTTTAGGGAGTCTTCTAGATCAATACAGATAGACAAATTGCTTCAAATTCTCCCAACCAAGTACCCCTGAATACCCATATAGGCCTGTTTTTACTTCTGATAGCCTTCACTGCCAAAAAAACAAACAAACAAACAAAAAAAAGGGTATTATAAAAAAGCACTGTTCCTGTTGTGGTCTGGAATTCCAGGGAAAACTGACTGAGAGAATTTGGTTACACAAACATAAACTTTGATTTCTTTAGGGCCTTCTTTTTATAGAAACTGCTGAGTTTATTGGTGCCATTTTGACAAAGCCTGTCAAGATAATTTAAATATCTCTCCTAATTATTGACCAAGGTGCTTATTACTTGATCAGTAACTAATAACTCATGCCTACTCTGAACAACACTGATCTCAGAGGTTTGTTACTGTGAGAAGGGAGGATTTCCTTTTTCTGTATTTCATTTGAACCACTTTAAAGTGATTGAAGAGAATGAAGGTTTTAGTACATAATACCTGCACAAACTGTATGTGCTTACTGGTTTCATTATATCTGATACAATACACTAATGAGACTAAAATTCTTACATTGCAGTACAAGGATATTTCTGCCCTGAAAAGGTACTGATTTTTTTTTCTTTCAATACAACAAGCTGTCCCAAATAATTATTCATAAATTCAAATTTTTCTATTCTTAAAAAATGGTGGGGTTTTCCCCCCCCCCCCCCCCCCCCAATTTTGCAGCTTTTTTTGTAATAGCAGAGTACAAAGAATACAACATACTCGAATCAGGGAAAGCACAAATACATCAGTTTTTACTGCTGCCTGGGAAGTTGCTGTCTCTAAGAGGTTTAGTAAAGGAAGGGCCTAAAATCCTGAGAAGTTATTGGGAATATTTTCAGTCTTCAGTACTTTTGATTTAAGATCCAAGTAAATTCAAAGGAAAATCAGTGTTCAGCGGATCAGCAGAAGAATTTCAAGAGGCTGAAAGTATGAACAATGTAAATTCTGGCATTCACCTATGGATGTCACACTTTTTGGATAAACAAAGGATTTTTTTCATCAGAGCTGTGCATATATCTTTTAAGAGCAAAGGAACCAAGACACAACAGCTCAGTGAAAAGAACTCAGCAGTTAGCCCAGATCTCTATAAAGGGATAGGCAACATGAGCTCTTTGTGTGCCTGTCACTTTTAATCACCTTCTATGTCAAGTATCTTTTAACTGTGTTGAGCAATTTCAAACAAATTTTACAGAGAAGCAGTTGACTCAAACAGAAAGGTTATGAAAAATATGGATAGGTAACTGGCCACAGGAGCACTTCTTCCAAACCAGAATACTCTAAAACATTTGTATTGTTATTAATAACTTCATTGAGATTGTGTTTTTAATCTGAAAAGAAAAATAATCAGGAAAGTTTTCCATATCTATTTTGTACACACTGAAACTTACGGAAAAACCTTCAAGTCTTTATTCACTCATTCTGAAACTATAAAAATAACTTTGAGAGAATTATATACATAATTCAATGAATACTGTGATTCTACATTGTTTTCATCACAAGACTGGTGCTATTGTAACTCTTTTATTCAGAACAGTATATATGTTGTTATGTTTAACTTTGTTATGTGTATTAATGCAAAACTGAAACACATTATGCTGAATATGTATTTCTTCAGTTTCATAATTTCATAAAAGTTTTTCTTCTAGAGGTATAAACTATAGTGCTGGGCATGTAGAAATGCACTTACAGTTAAGGATAATATACCTGCTGTTTATTCTACAGTTTCTGAATTCTGTTTTTTTTTCTGCATGAGCCTACTACTGAATTACTACTATAAAGGACATTTGTATCATGAGCAAAACATTTTTAAAAGAGAAAATCATATTTATTTTGAGAATTAAATTTAACAAAAGTTACAGGTCTGGTAGCAAATTCTAATATGATCCTTGTTTTAAAGGAGAATGTAATGAAACATAATTTTCCCTCAGTAACCAGTAATCAGAAGAGATGCAGATGTCAGTTCTTTCTTATTACCCTTTAGGAAGCTATGCAGCTTGTAATAAGGAGAACTCTTACTTTAATTCCATTGCTTAACTATTATAATCTACAGCTGTACACAAATCATACAAGGTCAGAAGACAAGAACACAATAGGGTTTGTTCATTTATTTTTATAACATTGAGACAATCATAGAATCATAGAATGGTTTAGACAGAAGTAGTCCCTAATGAATAGGATCCTGGTATCTGAACTGCTGGGTATAACTACAATAAGCAAAAATTATAATTTTATTCACACAGATGAAATGTTCAGATAAGTCTAAATATACTTTTACATAATAAAAGAAACCCCATCTGCATCTTCCTCCCTGTATTACGTTACAAGTGTTTTCTTGGTGGTGTCATGCTTTTCAGTGAGTCACCACTGCTCTCTTCAAATTATTCATGGCAATCTAAGAAAGATGCTTCTCCCTGAAGACTGAAATGTCTCTTTGACCAGACTCTTTCTCCCCTGGCTCACTGTCCCACAGCTTAACAACCTGAAGTAATTAAGCAGATACACATACCCAACATAGCTCCTCAGGCTGGGTTCGGAATTGGATACGCTCTCAACAGGCAGCATGTATGTGCCAGTACCATTCAGGAGATACCTCAGGAAGTGGACACCTGTCCAAATTATACCAGTCTGAGAAGTGTAATAGAAAGAAAACCATCCATCGCATCATGTGTATGTACCAACAGCCCTGAAAACATGGGCCAATACACATGAAAGGACATTTATCCTAGCCCTGCTGGACACACAAGTGAACATTTTCAAGTGTGGGCATCTCCATTTTGACACCAGCTTGAAACTTAAGACTGTTCTCAGTTCTGTTACCACAGCACAGAGAAAAGAGAAAGCAAATGTGAACAGGAAGTTATAAATGAGTGACGAAAGAAACAATGCAACAAAGGACTTGAAACTGAATAGCAAAGGGTAGAATTAATGCCGTATAGTATCTGAGGTGGAAGGTACAAAACTAAACAGATTTAGTCTGTTATCATGCCTTACACAAAGCCTTTTGGTTTCATAATTATAACTTTTCCATGAGGCCTGTTTGTCATCTGTTTCCCCAAAACTCAGTAAAACAAAGACTACAGATGGCTTTCTTAGATAAGTACAATAATTGAAGAATAAACTGCACAGTGCCAATTCATTAGTTCTAAGGTCTTCATATGGGTTCTGTAAAAGATATATCTGGATACAAGTCTGCCTACATAGGATGTGTTTTGAAAATGATAGGATATTGAATTGGGCTGTAATATATAAAATACATTTTAATTATTTAATCATCAATCATGCTATGATGAGACTATTTAGCTCAACAGAAGGCAAGTAATTCAAGCACTGCCTAAGAATTATTTTTAGACATCAACTGGCAGTGTAACTAATTACTCAGTTTATGTCTATAATGACTGAATAAACTCCAACTCAGAAACAAATGAAAACTACTTTGCATTTGCATAGGCCTTGTCATCTATAGATCTGACAGTTTTAGAAGGATGGGCAAATATTCATGGTGTCTATTTCTAGTGAAAACAAAATGTCCCAAATAAATTGCTACTATGAAGGCAAATCAAAGGCTGCTTGAAAGACACCACTACATTTAGCCACAAGATTTAACCACCAAAATACAGTGAAAACATGCACTATGCTTATATGAAAGGGTAATCAGGCAGGAAAACAAGTTTTTATAAAAGACACAGCACTGCTTTCTGTAGAAATCTGAGATTAGCTATATTTGTAACATAATGGTTATGTGTCCGGTCCAATCTGTATTGTCAACTATTACTCTATGCAGTTGATGACACCACAAAGAAGACTTTTTAAATACTTACTATTTTTAACTTCAGAATGATTCTTCAAACTTGCTATCTGAACTGGGATGCCTTCCCATAATGCAAGCAGGTTCCTGCCTGAGATGAGAGGCTGAAATCTGCTACCTGTGCATGATTATACAGGCAGCTGACTCCAAAACATACTTAGCCAATCTGTAAATACAGGAAAAACTGTGCCAAGATGTACCAGGTTCCATCTCTTACCAACTTGGTCTCTCAGAAAGCAGCCACAGCTTACTATCATAGGCATGAAGAAGCAGCATTAGATTGGCCTGGCAGAACCAGAGCTGAGTATGCTCCTTTTGTCTCTCAACAGCTCTCAGTAAAACCACCTAACAAACCCCAGAAACTAGAACCGGCTTGACCTAGAGAAGAAGAGAGCTCTGTTTTCTGCCTCTGTTTGACAGAGTGGCTTCTGGAGTGACTTGCTAGTACTGCTTTGTTTCAGCCTTCTTTCCTACCCTTTTGTAAAAAATATTTTCTGCTTTTATACCCGAAGCCCTCTAAGGCAGGGTTTTTTTCTTTCTGTATGCTATAGTATAGAATAGTACATACCATGAACAGATCCTGAAGAGGTTATTTTCAGTGCCATTGCATTGCAAATGTAACACTAGCAGCTTAACATCTATGCATATATGTCAATACTAGGGTTTTTTATACATTCCTTGTTAGTATCTGCACTCCATCAATAAAACCCAGACCAGTCTAAGTTAGATAGAAGTGTCTGGCAGCCCGATGGTTCCAGTACTATTATTACTTAATTTTTATATGTGCACTGAGAGAGACATTTTTAGGTGAGCTGCAAAAACATGTTGCTTGAAACAGTCAAATCTTGTGTTTCAAACGCACTGTCAAATGTCAGGCCTGTCTGTGTCTATATAATACAATAGAATACAATATGATACAATACATAGGTCTGAGTATCAGCCAAGTCTTGTAACTCTCTTAGCAACTAAAATAAAGAGGAAAAAAAGAAGTAAACCTCAAAATGCCCTTGTTCTTGCTGAATACTTTTGTACAACTACTACCAGCATGCACCAGGTACAAGAAATTTTAGTTCCAAAGGTCAATTACTTCAGTTCAACTTGTTGCCCAATAAAGATAAAATGGAGATTTAAATGGCACTTCTAGACTACTTAACTACCTACCAAGCTAATTAATTAGCAAATCAACCCTGTTGACTCACTGTTGCTGCACCTCAATACTGTACATGCCTGTGTAAATATCATGCAAGGACCGACCTTGTTGCAGATGCCAGTATTTTTCATGATTTCACTCCTGGTAGCTGTGACAGAATCTGCCCTCCCAGGGCACACTTGAGACTTCAGGAAGGCACCAGACAAGTGGCAGAATTAAACTGCCTTCAGTTGAAATGACGGGAGTAATAAGGCTTGTGCTTCATGGCTGCATTTCCCTTAATAAGATCATCTCACTGAGGTCAAGGAGCAAATACACTGGTGTGGGAACCCCATTCTTGCTGGAACTCCATGCACTCCTGTCCCAGGGTAGACATCAGGATTACAGCAAATTTTAACTGCCGTGAATTATGAAGTACGGAAAAGCTTCAGAGCTCCTCCAGCTTTTTGCTTATGTTCTAAGTGCCCCACAAGCATGTTGCTAAGAAATTAGTCTACTTCAATTATCATGCAATAAACTAATTTTCTGGAAATGAAAGTCAAATAACCCCATACACCTAATACAGACCACCTAAATTGTCAAGAATAATGAAGAGATAAGCTACAAAGTTTAGAGTTTATTGACAGATTCTTTCTGAAAGAAACAGGAGTCTGTAGAGATTAGAGTACCTAAATAACAAATAATCTGAAGCAGAATTTCCTTTTAGTATTTTCAGGTGAGGATCAATGTTTGCAATGTTGATCGAAAATATCTTTTCCTCCTCCCAACACATTCCTCTGTATGTTCTGCCATATTTCTTCCTTTCCTTACATATTGCATGGTAATTTTGAGAAAGACACCTCCAGGTTGGGGTCTGGCAGTCTTCAAATACTTCTGTTGAGTCACTGATGTCTAGACCACAAAATATGTCACTTTTAACAAGTTTTGCTCAAATCTCCAGTATCATTACCAACTTTATAGAATGCCTGTAGTGGCTTTGGCACCCAGAAAAGATGTAGCAGCGTTAACTAATCTTTGAGAATGTGGGATGCAGTTTATTCTGGGTTAGTGTTATGCCTGCAATCCAGCAGCTGCAAACCTTCTTTGAAGGAAGTAAAGCAAGGGCCATATTCCTGTGGGTGTGTGAGTACCCGTCTGCCAGTTTGCAGTAGTGCTGCTGTAGGCCTTGGGTCAGAGGTGAATTAGACTCAACTTTTGAAAACACAGTCTGATTTGACGTCTCCAGATCCAGCTTTATGTTTTGACAAAGTTTAATCAGCTTGCCTTTTCCTGTTGTGATGAAATAACATTCCCAGTTTTGACAGTCTCTGGCTTTGTGGAATGGAAAGTCAAAATAAACAATGAAGACCACAGTGAACATGCTAATACACAACCTCAAATGTTTCCTTAACTTGTAGGCCTAAACTAGACAGCTTATCCAAACATTTCCTCCTGTTGACTCCTTCTGTCCCTTCACGCCATCCTGGGTTACGAGATTTTAGATAGAAACTTCTAATACACATAATCCAGATTGAAAGCAGAGTTTCATTAGCACAAACTCCACTATCATAATTGTAATCTACAGTAAATGAATGCAATTAGCCACACCAGGTCTCCCCTGAGCCCTCCCCTTATCTGCACACAGACAGCATCCACAAATTGACACCAGGCTCTTGTATAAAGCTAGCACAGTCTAATAGCAGCAGGTCTACAGGCTGCCACTTTACGGGATCATGCTACTGCTTCTCTTTCAGCTGTTAGTGCTCTCATGTTTTGGAGCCACAGAGCCAGGTGGAGATTCACCACAAAAGAAAATCAGAAGGACATTTCAGCATCTCCTCTATCTGGACAAAAAACTGCTTGAAAGTCAGAATTTTCGTGAGCTGGCAGGAGAAAACCCGGTAGGTGTTGAGGAAACCCCAGGAGAACCAAGCTTTTTTGTAGCAATTCCACAGACAGCATTTAAAAGTGAGAAGCAAAGGGAGAAAAAAATGTCCAGATTCATCCTTCCTGATACAAAACTCCATGTAGAACAAGGCCTGAGAAGCTGGGCAGCACCCAGAGAGATCTCTTCTTTGGAAAACTTCTCTCCATCCCCTTTTTCCAGCAAGAGGGATGTTGAACCTCCCTATAGAAGAGATGCCAAGAAATTCTGGGATCACTTCATGTTAAAGAAAAATTCAGCATCTGAAGAGGTTGTCCTGCCAATCAAGACCAATGAAATGCACCAACAAAACTGCAGAACCCTGCCTTTTTCCCAGGTAAGATCAGGTGTCCAAGATCAATAAACTTGTCCTTTCCCATGCCCCTTGTAAATACAAAACTAAAAATTCGTGGGTTATTTCATTTGTTAAGTCATGGGGCTGCCTTAGAACATTAGCACACAATAAGTGCCTGAAAATCACTTCTGAAAAAGTCTGGAAAAGCTAAATTGCTAAATTGCAGCACTGGAAAGACCCATATTACATTTTCAGAGTTATTTATTCTTATGCAAAGATGTTCTGACCCAGCCTGAGCAAGTAGGGCAGTGGTTAGTAATTATCTATTCAATGAATATACATCTAAACAACTTTTATACATTAATTACCCATATAAAAATACGCATATTCAGATACACATATGCAAATATACAGAGTTCCAGGGCAAGTATTTACAGGAGAAGCTGTTTGCCTAGACCTAAGCAAGGATTTCTTTCTGGTGTATTAATTGGAAGACTGATGCATACATCTAGTTCTGTGCTAAGGATGCTAGAGAACTGGTAATTGTCTCATGCACAGATGAAGCCATTCTGTCATACTGTAACACAAAGACAAATAGTATAGATATAAGAGCTGCATTACTTGTAAGTCAATGTCTATTCTTAGTGTTTTGGTACTCACAGTCCATCAAGGACTACGTTTTTTCACATCCCTCACTAAATTCAGCTCACTAGCTGACAAAATATAGATGTAAATTGTTAAATATAGATGTGGCCTGGAAGCCTGTACCATTTTACTTGTGTCACATAACATGGTAAGATTCCTCCAGTTATGCCAGTATAAAGGGCTCACTTCAGTCTAGCTTTTTAAGGTTTGAGAGTTGACATAGGCTCTCCTGATACAAAGAACTGTTATTCTTGCAAACCAAGAGATTACAGACTTCCATTGCACTTTCAAGATTTTCATTTAAAAACCCCCCAAATACTGCTAAAGAATATTGTCTCTTCCACACGATTTGAAGACAAATCTCCATGATTACAGCTGAGTCTAGCTTGTGGCTCACACACAAGAAGATTGAGCCAAAATTATATTTTAAGTCCTGCTATAAGGATAAGACATCTTAACCACATCAGAAATATAGAACTCAAGGAATAGTTAAAAGGAAAATATGACTAACCCACTGATTGAATTTCCTCCACAAGTTCACAAAGGCTCTGACTGAAGCTGACTTTGTTGTTCAATCTAAGAACTGCTCATAGGAGGGCTATAATTTCTTTTTAAAAGCTCTTATGTTTTGCTGCTTGCTTGACAGAAAAAAATAAATTTAAAGTATTCTGAGAAGAAAAAATATACCATTTAGAGGGTGTGGTGAGGTGATATGAGGGGAGAGTGTTGCCTTCATGCCTACTAGCAAAGTCCATGTACCAGAAACTTAAAACTGCTTTCTGTTTCAGGGTGTTACTCATGAGAGCTGTGAGAAGGTGATGGTGCAGAATAATCTGTGCTTTGGAAAATGTAGTTCCTTCCATGTTCCTGGTTCAGAAGATCATCTTCATACATTTTGTTCTCATTGCTTGCCCAGCAAGTTCTTCATGAAGCGCCTGGATCTCAACTGCACTGGTTCTGTTCCAGTGGTCAAAGAAGTCATGATTGTGGAAGAGTGTAAATGTGAGACTCAAAAGATTAGAGGTGCTGAAACTGGAGCTCTTCCATCAGACTTGCATGCAAATGTACATCAGCACTGTTAATCTGTGCAAAGTACCTCTTAACAACTTGATTGTAAGAATTTGTAAATGGAGAAAAAAACCCCAAACCCAACAACAAAACTAAAGCTTTCATCACACTGATACACAAAAATATTAATCTGCCTGAACTGCTTCTCTGCTTCAACAACTTCACCTAACATGTAACAGATGTTTCCTTGCAGCTGTTAAAGAAATGGAGACGAGATTACTGTGCTTATGTGTACAGTTCTTACTTTAACAAGGGAAACCTTTAAAAAATTTTCCACCCTTCTTATCACTGTTTCTAGGATGCCAGTAAACAACAGCTGAAGAACTAGCAAGATTTATCTGTGTAAAAACCGGATGTATTAGCTGGTTTACATTCCCTTTGCTTGCAGGGACTGCCAACATAGCTTTATTGGCAACACAGATAAGGCTTTAGTTTCTTCCTTGCAAAAACAGGTCAGCTTTCAATCAAGATAGTTCCCAAAGAATGTAAAATATATATGGGCAAAGGGTAGATAGAAGGCTGTGACTAGTTAAGGTCATTCTGACTGCTTGTAGCTGGGGTCCAGTTCCAAGTGAAAACTAATATACTTCACAAATTACACACTAGGATAGTGGTTGCAAAGGCTATTTTGCCATACAAGCCACTTACTTTCTTTCTATGTGCCTGCATTTGCTCTGCATGGTTTTTTTTTTAGCTGAACTTCTGGCTTCCCTGCTCTTTCCAGCTGCTTCTCCCTGAATTTGTTTCACAAACTTGGCACACCAGGCAGTGATCAGCTTCCAGCAACTAGGCTTTAGCCTATTTCTAACCCAGTTTATTCAGTTCTCTGGAAATCTGCTCTGCTGCTATTGACAAACTCTCAGACCTGAGCCCCTGTTGTTGAACTATCCACAGCTCTTTTTTGGGACACTGGAAATCAGTACTGAAATAGCTGGCCAAGTCAAGGTTTGGGTAAATGATTCCTTGTATATGAACTGCTCGGTGATCAGAAGTGTCTTGATATCCTGTCAAAAAATACATTCAGCATGGCTTTGGAGTGCAAGACCCATGTTTAATATTTACTGAAAATTGCACCTGAATGATATTTTGCTACTGGATCTGAACTGCTGCAATAGTTGTTTACTTCTGCAGGTCAGTTGCAGTCAGCAAACTGAAGATTAGCATATAATTATCCTACATTACACATAAACCTTGTTTTAAATAATAAAAATTGTATACTAAAACTGAACAAAGTCTCCTCTTGATCATTTTACACTAAGGACTGATGTGCAAATTTTGTATGGCAGTTTGTATGTTGTGGCATCATATATGATGTAATTCCATGTAACAAGCAGTCAAGGCCTTATCATCCTTGTACTGAATGCAATAAAGAACATACTTAATATTTATTCTATCTTTATAATGCTGATCGATACCCTCAGGATGCTAGTGCAGTGTATCAGCACTCAGATTCAGAAATCCACCTTCACAGGTTAGGCTGCACTGAGCATGAACGGGCTCATGTTATGACCAAAGAAAGAAAGCTTTTCTAATAGGCAAAGTAGCACCAGCTAGCAACTGTATACTTTCAGAGAAGAAAGTAATTCTTTAAAACTCACGCTTTTTTCAGTAGATTCCTTCTCACTGGGCATGTCCAATTGCACATTCAGCCTTAACAACTACTGCTTTGTTAAAGCATGCTGTATGGAAGTGGAAAGAAACAGCTTCCTGCCTTATCATGAGGTCCAAATCTTAGCAGCTTCCTAAAACTTTGTGAGTCATTGTGATTATAAGTGTTCATTTTTAATAGTGCCTAAGGAATAAAAGCACATAAAGCATCAAAGTTCCCAATTTTTTTTCTCTTTTATGCCCAATTTTTTTTTTTTTTTAATCTGAAAAAGCTAAATCTTCTGAGGCTTCTAACCACTGATGCCTTAAAGCTGTGTGAAAATATGAGAATGGTTGCCTGCATTTTCTTGTTTTAGGTTTGATACCCACAGGGAACCACTTCAACGTAGGACCTACATACACTCCCTCTAAAATGACAAGTCAATTAAAAAGAAAAATCTGCCAGTCTTGTAATTTTGACATGGCTGACTGAACTGTGACTTTTGTGACATAAGAATAGCACAACTGAAGCTACACTGTGGACTACACCATATTCAGCCTAAATTTTAAAGTGCCTTCTGTGTGCTGAAGTATTATTGCAGTTATAAGGAGTTTGCAGGACCAGATTCTTAGTGTGAATTTGCACAGCTTAAAAGTAGGTGAGAAGAGGTAGTGACAGCTGTAGTAACTGCTAATTAGATTAGTGCTGTAGGGTTTTTTGATGAATGTTTAATTAACCCAGAAATGACTGGTTGCATGTAATTAGCACAGTATTCTGCAAAATCAAGAATGTGTTAATTGGATCAGATTTCTCAGCCTTTAAAAAATTTCCTATTAGGAATATGTTGTGCCCAGGGGCTAACAGGATTTTGCTCTCTCTGCACAGTTATGATGGCCTCTACTAGTATAATGATTTGGGTCAGAAAGGTGAGGGGTGTGATCCGCATCACTAAATGGATGCTTCCAGTAGTAATTCCATTAAAGCAGCAAATCTGCATGACTTCAGTTGTGTCCACACAGAGGCTGCATGCTTATAATGGGTGCAGCTAATGTGATCTCTTCCATTTCAGAGCACTCCCTGTACAAACCTACCATACAGAGAAAGACTGTCTGAAAGACCACGGTTGCAGAGGTCTCTGAAAATTCAGCTTAATTCCAAGTGGAGTTTGTATGCTTCTGCTATTTCATTTGACTTACTGCCTCTTTTCCAAATGGGGGAAGGGGGGAGAAGGGCTTTATTTTGAAAATAACGGAAGTGCTGTTTATGATAACTGCTTAAGCAAAATAAATCATAATTTAGTCTCTTAAATAAGGTTTTTAGGCAGTTGGCTTTAATGCCTAATGTAATTACATCACACAGTAAAGTTACATACAACTCTTACTAAATTCTGTACAACTATGCATTCCAGAGAAAAGACTGTGAAGTTGCACTCAGTACTTCATGCTGTGCTTGGTAGTTTGCTCACCATTTATGAAATATTCACAGCTAACCCCATGGCTGTCAGCTAACAAGCTTTAACATGTTTTACTGACAGGTGGTGAAATCTCTTGCGGTACTTCCTCCTAAATGTACTATCTCCTTGCTGAAATGGCAAGACAACGAGATTCTCTACTCAAAGAGATGCTGCTCCCTGCCAGTCTGCACAGCTGCATAATCACATCATGTCTGGGAGCTCATGCTGTGCAGAATGGTGTACGTGAAGAGGCGTGGGGTTGAGGCTACCTCAGGTCCTCCACAGGAAGCTTGCCAGTGGAAACATGAAACATTTATACTGAATTATAAATATTTTGTATTTGCTGTTTTGCTAAACCAAACTCTCTGAATCTCTGGTATGCAGCCATCAACTTCAGCTCCCCTGAAATCTCTCCCTGACAGCTGCACACACTCCCTCTGCTCAGATGAGAAAGAATGGGGATAAGGAGACTCTGTAGCTGGCCTGCTGCAAGAATATTGATAAAAATGTTAATTGTCCACACTGAGAAAAAAAATCATCCTGTTTACAGTGCCTTGTGCTCCACGGCACCAATAAAATGCACTTCAACTTGAAAAACTAAAATTTGAAAAAAAGCTAAAATGAATAGGAAAAATCAGGGACAGCTTTTATGTTCCTCTAAGGCCTTTTCTGAGGCATTTTACTTCTGCTGGTTTAGGATGTTGCTATTGCCAGCCATTTAGTTCAGCTAGCGGCTCCAGCCTGCAGTCTGTGTGTTCAGGCAGAACCAGCATGTGCCTAAGCTGTCTTTATGAAAAGGGCAGTATCTCAGCTTAACCCTCTGCTGAAGCTGGTTTAAACTCCCTTTGTACAGCAATAGATATAGAAGCATTCGAGCAGTGTGCTGCCTGCATTTCAGTCAGCAACTCCTGGAAGGAGAGAGGTGTAAGAAGAGCTAATACTAGGACATCTACTGTAATGCCCATTGGGCATTATCTGAAAAGAGCTCCTTATATCTACTGAGGCTGACAGTTCATAAAACATACCTTGCCTTTGATTTTTCTGGCAATTAGATCAGGCAGAAAATGCAGCTTGAGAGACATTTTCTTTTCCTTTCACATCTATTGACTCATCTTCAGTATGTGACCTTATGACTGACAAAAGTGGGCCAGGACAGCTTTTGTTTCAGCACAGTATGTCATTAACACACGTCTTTACGTTTTTATGACATGGATCTTCATGACACAAAGGATTTTGTGCCCATTCTAGAGTTAACACATCTCCTATGGCCATCGGCAAGGTTTACAAAGAAGTAACAATGCAATAGTGATGCAGAAAAGAAGTGGCAGTAGCAAACTGTACAATTTAGAAGGACATAGGAAGATGAGCACTGCTGAGAAGGCTGATTTCTCAACCCAGGAGACATCTGTGCTCAGTATCCCTTTTGTACAAGGGGCACAATTGAGCTCAAAATGAATCCTGGAAAACAGTCTCATAAAACAAGGGGCTTGTAAGCAGTTAAGAATCACTGGAGTCATAGTGCATACCTCTCTCCTGCATGTGCTCTCCATAACCGAGCATCAGCTGTTACTGCACATGGCTTCATTTTAGCATGCTGATTTAATATTTACAGAGTGCCAATAAAATTTATATGATGACAGCTGGTGGCTCCTGTGGTAATTTATAAACAGCAACAACAACACAGCACAGGCATTAGAAATTCCAAGAGGAATTCTATGCCACTGTGCAATATTCAACACTGAAGAATGTGGGTATTTTCTAATTTTGCAGACTTTCAATAATCTTTGCCTAAGGCATCCATACTGAACTTTAAGTAAAGTCCATATTATGCAAAGTTATTATTCCCCCTAGGTATATTGTTTTCATTCAGAATGGAGCTCACCACAAAGACTCCTTATCTATCTATCTGGATTTGATACTTTGTCAAAAGTGTGGAGTAATCTCTGTGGTCTGAACCTTTGCAAGTTCAATTGGGAACTTCAGCAGATGACTGCCTTCTTTTCTTCTTGTGCTTTGCTTCCCCAAAAGAACTACTAACAAATGTGAGTTGCTGTGCAGATGACTGAGCAGATGATAGACATATTCTGAAACCTGTATTTACTCTGCACATCTAGGAGTAGAGAAAAGTAAAACACAATCTGTCTGACAACAGATCTAATGCCTGGCCATTACAAGTGTACCACTACAGAAGTGCAAACACCTGGTACATTATTAGAAGATTACATTATTGACTGACTCTTCATTCTACCAAAAACCTTCATCAACCATACTATTGCTCTTTGTTTATCTTTCCTCTTTATTTCCCAAGTCCTTGATTTCCTTTCCACTCCTTGTCTGTTTGTTGTCATTTACATTTATTCTTCAAATCTTTTTTTCAAATCTTTATTCAAAGCTTTTACCTCTTATCATGCCTTTTACATAGAGCCATAAATTCAGATTTGAAATTTGCCATGGAAGAGAAGCAAAGGTAGGGTTTTTTATTACAACAACCTTTCCAGGATTCTTCTCCCCATGTTTTTTAATAGTCCAATTAATGTATCTATTATTTTCAGTGGTAGCTGTTCCTAGGGACATATGTAGGTTGTGCTGGAGGAAGTGCTGTCTTCTGTCTTGAACATGCTCCATTCTCCTTCTAGACAACCTCCAGTTCCTGCTAAGACTATGTGTTTTCAGGTCAGAGCAACTTCAGCTGCAAATGTTAACAATTGTCCTGTATAACAGAAGACACCGGACACTGAAAAATAAATCAGGACAAGGTCCACAAAAGATTGAAATCCACCTAAATACTAACCTGGCTTTCTGGGCATTGTCTTTTCAGAAAAATCATATTATGATTTAAATTTTAGGAAAAATGTTGTCAGTAATAAAGAAGAGTTTTCTGTGGTGATCATACTGCTTTTCATCCATTTTATCCATCATTGTGTAGGAAAAAACACTCTGGGGCAAGATCCCATAATTTACAGTGGGAACTATGCCACTCAGGCAGATGGGGTTACCTTTAGGTAGCCAAAAGATCATGTTTGTGCATCAGCAATGGGTGCACAAGGCATGATTCCCAGATGGGAACACTGAAAATGCTGTTTGCTGCAAGCTGTCTGTGGCTTTTAGCCACTGCTAATCCCTTGTGGGTCAGAATTATCTTTTAAAAACAGATTGGCTTCTGTGGCCAGGTAAGGGCCCTCCCTGAGCACAGGACACAGCACAGCAGGGGACACAAGTCATGGAAGTTTCACAACTGGCCTATACTGAATGAGGAGAGATGCTAAAAGTATAGAATTACAAGAGTAATTCTTTTTCCATGCTCATGAGGTGTTCATTCAAATCTGGGCACACCACATGCAGTTTTTTACACATGGTTCTTATATCTTTCAAGCATTCAGATACAACATTATGTCTTGCACATACATACTTCTGTTTTGAAAACCAACTATAATTCTACAATGTCATCATCCACTTGCTTTTTTCTTGATCTATGTGTCCCTAGATCCTAGGGAATCTAGTCCAAGCCTGGAGTTGGTCTTGCCATAGTTACTTATCTATGACACTGCATAACAGGAGGATTTCACACAAGTGCTGGAGGGGCTGGGATGCTGGAGGTTATATGAGTAGCACATGGGTATCCCTTCTTCATGGATGGGTTTAAGATTCTGAGAAAAAAAAATACCCATATCTTTAAGGTGGGAACTGTCTTTCTCCTTGCAGTGAACTGGGCCTTTCAGTTATGCTGATTTAACCATGATTATGGCTATGTATCAACTGCTATAAATAAATAAATAAATATAAAAATGTGCCTTAAGAAAGGCAGTATGGTTTCATACTATTAAATTAATGCAATTTCATACCACAAAGACTACTTGGTACAGTAGCTGGGCAACAAGCTTCTCCAAACAAGAGCCCACAGAGACAGAGGCCTTGTCCACAGCACTTGAGTTTTGTCAGGGATTGCGAGAGGACACTGCCTGTAAAGGAGACAGCAATCACATGGACAGGCGGCTGCGCTCGGGAACGGCCCTGCACTGGAGGCACATGGCCGCACCCTAAAAGCGGGCCAGGAGAACCAGCTCCCCACAGGGTCCCGCCAGATTCAGACCCACAGACTGACCTCACCTCACC
>JBAFWW010062197.1:0-11932 GCA_036873685.1 Agapornis canus | reverse complement strand
TTGGACGAAGCCTTGGGTGGCATGGTTTAGTGTGAGGTGTCCCTGCTTATAGCAGAGGGGTTGGAACCATATGATCTTAAGGTTCTGTCTCATTAATACTGAATCAGCTGAATCCCTAAAGTACTTTTCTCCCTTTTCTGCAGTTATGTCAGGCATAAAGAAACTGCTTCCTGCTGCTGCTGCCTGTGCTTGGAAAGCAGAATCTGCAAGGCAGATTATGCTGCCAGCACTCCAGCAGACCTTCACCAGAATTGTGATGGATTGCTGTCTGCAACAGTAATTATGTCTTCAGAATAGTATGACATGTCCTAGCTGCATCTTGGTAACCTTCTGGAATCCTCTTGTGCCCAAAGGTGGAAAAAAGATGAACATAGTCAGGATAAAGAGCAATGCAATTTTGCTCTGAGTGGCTAGGGGGTAGGTAATTTCCCACATGTTTGAAGAAATTAAAAAAAGGAATTAAAAAAAAAAAAAAAGTCACAGCTTCTTTTTCCCTTCATAAAATCCACAATAAAACCAGACCTTATTAAGCAGAAATGAACCTACCAGAACTTATGAATAACTTGCATTCTTTCACTGGAGCCCAGCCAGTTACCCTTGGAAAAAATTCCTGTTTACTTTGTAGTGAATGTGAGAGACACACAGTCTGCCAGAAGCTGTTACGACAGTAAAAGCACAGCCAGAGGCTGTCACAAATAGGCAAATCACAGAGAAAGTTAATTTGTCAACTTCAAGGACAAAGATTAAAATAATATCTATTTGGTAAAAAGTTATTTGCTTTATCACATAGAAGACTTGAGTTTACATGAAAGCTATTCTAGTTCAAACACAAATTTCAAATACTTCTTCAATAGTTAGCTTGTTTTAAAAATGTTATTAGATTTACAAAGAGAACTTCCTTTCTTCTTGTGCTCAGTTTGGCTGAGATTAATATTTTGCCCTACAACTGCATCTTTCTTCCACAAAGCCTCAGCCATTAGGAGTTCAGATGCCAATGTCCTTGCTCAAGGCACTTCCTAAAATCTTGGGGAATGATTAGACATGCTTTAGCAATTTGATTCTAGATAAGTCCTACATAAATTATGTCCTAAACAGTAATTTTAGAAATCCCGGAAAACATACTATCAGTAACCACAAGCCTGAATTCTGAGCCCTGATTTAAATGACAAACTCATTTGAGAGCAGAAAGAGTGTAATGTAGCCTTACACCTCATATATTTTTGTAATGTAAGTTTAGATTTATTTCTTTCTGAAGTCTAACAAAGGTGAATGCAGTTTTTAATCATTTTCTATAGTTTTGTTTAGAGTATTTGAGTATTTCCTCCCTTCTTAGCAAAGTTTAATGAAAACCATAAGTTGAACATAAATGCACTTTCTCATGTTCATTTATATTCTTAGTTAATTTTTTCATTTATATTTATGAGCAACTTTTATCTTCTCCCACTAACTAATCAAAGGCTCACAATCTACAGATGTCTGCTATCTCAAAGTGGTCACATGCACCCCAGCTGTCATAACTTCTCTCAGTCTCTGATATATTTTTCTATTGTCTATCTCATTCCTTCATTCTTTTAAATCACATTTTCTAGTCTTTGTTGTTTTGCTTTATATGTAAGACCAAGAACATGTTGAAGTCTTTTCCTGAACCTGAATCCAAGAATGGTAACATGATAGCCTTGTAATGACAGTAAAAACAGGAGACAATATCACCTCAAAGAGACACCTAAGCATATCTGGCCTTGTCAGAAACAGGAAATACCAAGAGCCTTGCGTAAAAGATTTCCAACCTAAATTTGAAGACCCAAGGGATTGGAATGGCTTGAATATTGTTCAGATACACATCCAGACATTGTGGTGATTATCCAAACTCTTTGAGTATCTGAAAGTTTTAAGGTTCACTCATCAGCGTTACCTTGACTGCATCCCAAACTCAGCTTGCACCTTGAAGGAGTCCTAAATCTCACCAGTATTAATTGACCAAAAGAAAGGAGGCTTTGCATTTAAGTGATCTTTCTCCATCTGATTTGTAACATTTTAACTTTTAAATCTGTTCAGCATAGTGCGTCAAAGATACCTTTCAGGCTTCTATGGGTGAAATTACTCAAAATTATCAAAAGGGAAGGTATTTTTAGATCTGTTTAGTAAACATACATACTTTGTTGAAAGTTCTCTGCAGCCAGCCTGGGAATTCAGCGGAGTATGGAAGATGACGGTACGTATAAATGCACTAATTGTGTTCTGTATTAAGAGGGTGAAGGAAAATGCTTCTTACTAAAAAAAAAAAACAAAACAAAACAAAAAAACCCAGACTAGCCTGAATTTCCATTCTGTCTCATATTGTTTTTTTATCTTTAGAGGACAAAAATCTAGACACATGCAAACTCAAGTCTACCTCAGGTTAACTATTAACAAGGGATTCACGCATTTTCTCTGAGAACCTGCTCTTCTCTTTCAGCTTGCCAGTATTAGCACTCATAAACCTCATGTGCCACCACCATACCATAGATATACCAACTGATCTATTTATTCCCACATATTTCATGGGCTCTAGGTAAGGCTTTTTGCATTTTCTAGGCACTGTTCACAGGCCCAAACTGTGAAACCTGAATGAAAATTGCTTAACTCTGGAGTACCTCTTGCCTGCTAATGCTTTAAATGAGATAAAAGCAATCAGCAGCACTGCCTCATCAAAACCTCAAGAGCAGCATGTCTGACCAAACCTTTGTTTGTTTTTCTCCAATTACAGTAATCAGTCTCCTAGGGAGTATTGACTCTACCTTCACACCTTACTTGCCTTTCCTTGCAGGCATGACAGCACTGCTACTAAATCATGAACATGGTGGTTGCAAAAAGGTGCTCTCCTCCTGCTGTGATTTCTTTCCCACACTGGAATCTCCTAATGTTATTCAAAACATGCAAACTGTACATCACAACACATAACCTCTCATATCTCACAGATCAGTGACAACATATTAGCCTAATTACAGTTATGCTACTTTCTAGTATCTTTTTAGAAAGAAATGGCATTTATAATTTTCCAAAGGTAGGATTTTATACATCAGCCCTGATGGATTTAATATTTTCTCAAAAGTGCTTGGGGAAAACAACACACACTATTTATAGAAAAACTCTTACAGGATTTTAGCAGGCTCTCACGCAAAGCCATTGTTTTGCTTTCTTATTTGTTGTCCCTGTGGAACTATAACACCCTACTCTAAATTGTTCATTCACATTTATTCACATGGAGCACATTTATTCATATGGAGCAATGAATTTCAAGACACCACAGGCTTGTGCCAAAATGCTGTAAGGACATTTACTGCCATTTGAAACAGTTTTCCTTCAAAGGAAAGAATTCATGAAAATTATGGAAATGATCTTCAACCTCTGTATTTCCACTGACCAGTTTTCCCCCCAGATACCTCATAATAATTTATTAAACTATGTGTTAGCTTTATAATAGAATAGAAATTTGTAATGCAATGCAGAGTGGGACATAAAATCTTCAAGATGTATGTACTGCTTCCAACACAAAACCTCTTTGAAGTGCCAAACACCCTTGGCACTCAGTCCTACTGCCCTGCACTGGTGTAGCACCCTTCGAGGTAATATAAGTTCCCCCAGTCTTTCCCCATGCCCAGTAAGTGTATACTGACTCCAACACAAAGAAAACTGCTAGCACTACATTTGTACTAACTGAAGAAAACATTTGCTTGTGCAGAGTTTAAATACTTCTGACAACTCCCTGAGCTGCAGATCCAGAACGTTAGTGGTTTTACATGAACATGGACATTGTAGGAAGTGAATATAGAAAACAAGAAGTGCACTATTACAATGCATATAAACACATTAAAAAAAGGCAATCTATCTGATCAGAAAATATATTATCAGTAATATGCAAACTTATAATGTTATTTCACTTAAGAGTATCTTGAAGTTTTCTGCTACATTATCTATATTGATACTACCTACTCTACCTATCCATATTGACCCCCCCTCTTGACCTATATTACCAAACCTTTTATTTAAAGACATGAAGCATGTGTTATATCCCAATTGCTTAGAGTCTTGTCATGCTTGAGATTAGGCAAAAAAGTCAACTTGCGAGGCTGATGGAGTCTCCATGCTTGGAAATACTAAGAACTCAACTGAACCTTCTCTAAGCTCACCTTGTTTTGACCAGATGACCTCCAGAGATCCTTCCAATTTGAAATTCTCATAGGATCATTCAGGTTGGAAAGGACCTTCGGATGTCCAACCTCCTATTCAAAGCAGTGTCAGCTCTGAGGTCAGACCAGACTGTTTGGGGATTTGAAAATGTCAAAGGATGGAGATTGCACAACATCCAAGGTTTGATTACTCTCATGGTGGAAAAGTTATTCCTTATATCCAGTCTACACCTCTCATGTTTAAGTTATGCTCCTCCCACCCTGCATTTCAGTGAAGAACTCCAGCTTCTCAGTAACCTTGTCGTAGGTGCTGAAGACTGCTGTGACATTCCCCCAAAGCTATCTATTTCCCAGACTGAGCAACCTCTATTTCCTCATCTCCTCCTCACATGGCAAGTGCTCTATCCCTGAGTATCTTGGTGGTGGTCTTCCACTAAACTCACTTCAGTTTACAGTCTTTCCTGTACTAGAAACCCCAAACTGGACACAGTATCTGGATGTGACACACCGAGTGCTGAGAAGAGAGGGGATAATCCCCACCTTTATCTGCTGACCATGCACCTGTTCATGATGCTGCCCTCAGTGCTGCCAGAAGAAGCCCTCTGTTTGAAGTCCCCAGGGCTCCAGCACCTTTTCGGTAGAGCTGCCCAGCCAGGCAGGCTCAGACTAGATTGCTGCCAAAGACTGCTTTCCCAGGGTCAGGGCTTTGTGCTCAACTGAATTCCTTAAGCTTCTTTTCAGCCCATCCTTCCATGGTGTCTAGCTTGCTCTGATTGGCAGCCCTGCTCTCAGGCTGTTGACTGGTACTCCCAATTTGATGCCACTTAAAAAGCTGACGAAACCTGCTTTTCATAGCTTCCTGAAGGACATTGATAAAGCTCTGTCTGGGGCAAACCTAACGGCACGTATCTGTGGTAGCCCACTTTTTATCAGCTTTTGTGTAAAGAACCATCTGTTCACTATATCCCTGTGAATCTGATTATCTAACTAATCTTGCAAATGGATGGACAACCAGTTGGATAGACTGTAACTCCAATTCTGTGTTTCAATGAACAATTTACTTTTTCATGTAACAAAAAAAAGTTTAATTTCCTTTCTCAGCATATTCTGGAAGATGCCAGGAAAAGGACATTGTAATTATTCAGATGTGCAAATGTCAGCATGCTCATTCCATGAAGTAAAAATTCTCAGTACTGATTTCAACAGTACTGGTTTTGGCAGTATTTAATGCAGTTGATGCAGCTGACTTTACACTGTGGTGATATGGAAGAGCTGAAGATATTATGATGAAAAATCATTTGCTTGATAAAATGATACATATGTAGCTTTTTTTTGGGGGGAGTGGTGGAAGGAGGGCTTTATTTGGCAAATTAATTGGGGATTTTTTTTAAGATCAGCTGTAAATAGAACAAGCAGTATTAGAAAAACTGGTGAAAACCTAAAGTAAAAGGGAACACCCACATAAGTTGGTCTATAACCAGTCTCTCAGATATGCTAAGTTGTGAAGGAAAGGAGTAGAAAATGTTTCATCAGTCCCTGTTTCCCTCAAGACCTGTTTATTTTCATCAGAATATCAAACTTGAAAAAAGAGATTGTTTGACTTAACCAGTCAGGTAGCAGACCATGGTGATGTACCATGGAAAGGGAAATCCCTCTTTCCTTTCCTTACTTACTAATATATTTGATTAGGTAAGCAGCATAGGACTTTTTCCAATACATTTGATATAATACTGTAACACATACAGATAACACATTGTAGAGAAGCACCTCTCTTCCAAATGAGCACAATGAGGGTGTTGTTCATGTTCAGGGCACACTATTTGAAAAGCTACTTACCATCCTTAAATAATTAAATATTTCTTATACATCTAAAGTTAGGTACAATTCATCTCATCTTTAAAACAAAAGTTTTCTTAGTAAATGAGGTTAGAGATTTTGCTGGGGTGATGCTTTGGCTCCATTTTGTTTAAAGGTAGATGTATTTGCATTTCAAAACAACTCATTAAATCTTGTATCATTTTGCTACAATTGAAAATACAGAAGACAAGTTTAGAAAGAATTTTATGTGCTGACATCTATTCTAGAGGGATTTTTAATGGCACAAGTTTTATGTCAGTGAATGATGAGCTTCAAATGTCTCACAGTGTCTGCATTTGGTGTTTTTCCTTTCATTCACCTGGTTTCAAATAATATTTTTACCAGGATATGTATGCAGAACCTTAATGTTTCCTATTCTTGTTGATACTAACAGTTGCAAATGCACTCTTGCTGCCACAGGAGAAAGAAATTTAGTGAAGCATCTTAATAGCCTCCTGTATAGCTATGGGACACATCTGTTTATTTGTATAACTATCACAAGGCAAAGATTTTATCTATTGCTAGCTAGAGCTAGCTATGTTATATAAAACTTCATAAAAGTGCTCTATGCCAGCCAGGGGGACTCAGAGCTTAACACAGTCCCATAGTTGTATGATCACAAACTTGCTACACAAATCTTGATTCTCAGGTACAAAGAGATCAGAGAGGCTCAAAACTCCTACACCCACAAATGAGCTTCTCTGTGTTTTGCTGGAAGTAGCGTGTGAGAGTATGCAAGAAAAAAAAAAAGTGCTTGTGAACATTTTGCATTTGCAAATCCAGCCCAGCTGAAGAGCTGACTTCTGATATCAAGTAGCAGAGCTCTTGTGCAATGCACATGTCTACATCCCTCCAGGTCTTGAAGCCACACTACCAGATTTGCCTTTGTTCCTGCTGAGAGTTCTTTGTACCTTCGGCCTTTGTCCAGCCTTTGCTAACAGCCTTATTTCTACTCCAGTAAGAACTGGATTTTGGTATTCAAAGACTGAACAATTCTACCATAAGATGTGGAGCAGGAAATGGTATAGGAAACCAGACAGAAAGACTTAGGAATTTGATTACTGATCCTGCTACCAGGAATAGATACAAAAGTGGAGGAAGATCCTGCCCTACACACCCCACTCCCTTCCTTCCAGCAGCCTTCCTGTAAATAAACCAGCAAGGCCATCGCAATCGTGCTGCTTATAGTCAGCTGCTGCCCTAAATGATGAAATACTTCTCCAGTGATACAGCTTTCTGTGGGGAGACAAAAGCCACCTTTTAGGATTATATTATGTTTCTTGCTCTTTGGTTTGCCATCTCCTTCACTCTACATTAAGAAGGTATCCAATTGAAAGCCCAATTCAGAGTCCTTCCTCAACATGCTGGCAGCCGTTATATGTAACAGACAACAGGCATCCTGAATTCCCTTGCACCAGTATTAAGAGAAAGCACAGTTCAGAAACCCCTTCTCTGTTTGCACTTTAATTCTATTCACTTCCAATAAGCAATTAACATTTTCCCTATCCACTGTTTAGCCCAGTGTGTTACAGCAGAACAGAGATTCATGGCCATTTGTTACTACAACAAATAGACTTACAAGAAAAGTTGCCATGAGCTTCAGCATTTGAAAGCAGAACTGATTAGCAGAAGCATATCTGCAACCTTCAGAACAGAAGGAAAGAAGAAACATTTCAGATCAGATCACAGAGAGAAGAGCAGAGGCAACAGGAGCAAGAAGAAAAGGTAACAAAGTAATATAGGGAATATAAGTCTAGAAACACAAGTTCAGGGGCTTTTTAAATTCATATTATCATGACTTCTTTTGTCTTACATGACTCCTAGCTGGATTTATGGCATCTTAGAGTGAAGTGTTGGGGAGAAAAAAACCCTAGATACAAATAACTGAATGAAAAGCAACGGGACTCTTCAAGGTTTTGATGATTCAGCAAGAAGGCGTGGAATTCCTTTCTTTTGTTTTTTAAACACTTACTAAGAATAGAACTAAAAACAATTAAAAGTAAGGATATCAGGGCAACTAGGTTATGTTGACAGCCTTCTAATACTCTTACTTAGTCTTCAGCAAACTATAAATTGCAAAGCCAGCATCTGCAAATGTTCATTCAAGGTTCCTAATTGTTCCGTTATTCAGCCAGACATGAGGCTCTTTTTTATTTATCATTTGTATGTATTCAGGCAAACTGGCTGGTATTAGCACGTTTGGAGGGTGGCTGTTTCTCAAGGAGGTGCAGGCATATTTCTGTTTTGTTTTTAGGAGATCAGTCGTTTGGGACCAGACTGAAACATTTCAAAGCCAGCACAAACTTTTTTTTTTTTCCCCAAATTATCCTCAGGGAAAAATAACAGTCTTGGCCATTGCACAATATTAAGAGTTATAGCCTTACTTCTGCCAGCACTTTCATCCATGACTTATACTAACAATAGTACAACTCCATAATCCTCAAGGTGCAGTTCACCACTTCAAAATGATCAGATGTTTCTTTATAGCTTCAAGACCAAAAGCAGGCAGTGTTTCAGAGCATGTATGTATAATAAAAAGAGGACAATTAGTGCTACAGGAATAGTCTTCAGAGCATGTAGATTCATTTTAAAGAGTACAGCAATGCTCCATAAAGCTCTAGGTCATTATAGACAAAGATGTGCTGCATTTTAATTGCACAGTCTGTGACAAATACCTAACCAACACTCCCTAGGAGGACACTGCAAATGCAAAGACAAAGGTAGTTGAACCATGTTCTAGTTCTCTCCTAAAGCAAAGTGTTATGCATTATTATTAGGAGATGCACTAAATAGCCTAGATCTGCCAAAAATACATATTCAGGTATGCCTCTAATCCATCTCAAGAAAACGATACCCTAAAACCATGAAAAATAGTACTAATTTCCCCTTGAGAATAAACATACACATTCATTAACACTACTTGTAACCTTAAGAGAAAGAGATCAGGGTGACCCTGGTGCAGCTCTGACTTAGGCTACCTCCTTCCTTTTCTGCAAAAACACTATTATAAGCACTATACTAGTATAATCCTCTTGAGTTATCTGAACAAATCTTTTTTGTCATTAGGTCACTAGAAGTAGAGAAGTAGACCAACAGGATATTACTTAAACTGACATCCAAGCAAACAACTCAGAAACAGGTTACTTCATAGATAGGTGGAACATGGCTTAAGGTCATCCGAAAGCCAACAGAGGCCAAAGATCAGTAGCACTTTTGAGACCTTTGCAAACCTACATCTTGCACTCCTTCCCACTGATATGATGCTAACATCCAAGGGCTCAAAGACATGCCTTAAGCCATCATTACTCAGCTTTTGGCTCACAAAACCTTAGAAAACAGTGACAAAATAGAGTAAATTTCTCAAGACAAATACTGGGGGAGGTAGAAGGAACAAAGTATACCTCTCAAGGTTTTACACATTTCACATATACAGCAATTTTGCAGTTATTATTTTGTAAAAGTAATCAGGCTGTTCACTTAAATTCTAATCTTTTTATCAAACTCCTTTCCACAACCAGACTACAGTGGAATACATAGCCTGTGTAATTGCAAGATATTGAGAAAGGCAGCCTATTTCCAACCTGACAAAGATGCTCTGAAGTGTTGGCTATGCCATATGCCAGGCCTGCCTATCGCTTTCAGCAAGATGAAGTCTGTTTCTTCCACTTGTGTGTCACAACACCCTCCTCCTCACATTCTACAAGCAGTATTACAACACCATAGTGTTACTACATCTTGTAGCTACTGTAGTCTTTCTGGCTTTTCACCTGCTCCCAGCATTTTTAACACAGAATCTTAATTTGCATTTAAAAAAAAAAAAAAAAGAAAAAGTTATGGTTTGAAGACATGAGTTTGAAAATAACAACATAGAAAGGCATCAGAATTACATTGTTGTTGACTTAGCAGCTGTAACTTGTTTACTATCACCAACAGGATGTAGAAGTCCTTCTCCTTTATGTAGGGAATAAACACAAGCTGATTTCTGAGCTAGGCATTGTGACTGCACCTGAAAGAAGGTTTTTTCCTATAGACACTGTTTTCTTTTAAAAAAGGGAACATTACAAGGTGTGACATTAATGTGAGGTTATAATAAGTGTGCTATTTACCCATGACTTAAGTCAATTTAAATTCTGTGCTGCAAGCAAGTCATGTACCCATCTTTCCCTATTCATGCCCTCAGAGCTGGTCCAGGTCTACTAATTAACAGAGAAAAAAGTATGCATAAATTGCTTTCCAGTCATAAATCACTCATGTGGCTACTGACTCAACAAGAGGCATGACTAGCAATTTCAGAGAGAGCAAACATTTATTGAGATACTTGTAAGAATGTGTGTTCAGTGCATCCCAGAAGGTAAGTGACTTATTTTGCTTGAACTTTGCCTGAAGAGCCCAAAAAGAATCCCTTGGTCTCCTTCCCCTGAAGAGGAACCCAGAAAAAAAAAAAAAAACAAACAACAATACACATTAATGCTTGAAGTACTCTACATGCCATTTGGAGATACAGAGCCAGGAAGTTTCCGGAACCAAGAAACATGAGTGATGTGAACTAGAGAGCTAGGTGGGAGGAGACGCCTTTGACTGTAGGCACAAAAGAGCTATAAACAGAGAGAAAAATGTCTGAAACTGGGCCCAGCAAAGAAAAAGCATACTGGATAGAAAAGTACTGTCCATGTAAGGGTGTATCCCATTCCTCCCACACAGCCTAATTGGTTTATGCACTCCTTGAGAACACCTAATTCAATTTGAAACCAGGTTTTACTTGTCATGGGCTGAGATTATCCATTCAAGCAAACTAAATCATATTTTATATTCTGTGCAATTCTATTCCTTTTGTATTCTATAACATGTCTTAGGACCTCTTATAGAAGCCCAGATTTGAGAACATCACAATCACAGCCCTGTATCCCTAGAAATGATGTTTACAACATTTCACAGCATATACAGTGAATATTATTGCCAGCACTGTGAAGCTTGCTTTCTGAAACTTTGGGGGAAAAAGAATCAGGCAAGATTTTTTTTTTTTTTCAGACAAAATAGGAAGAAACAAAGGAAACCATTACCACACATAAAGAGCCTGAACTTCCTCCTCCTTCCTTAGCACAAGGCTTTGCTTTTCCCCTCACAACTGTTTAGATGTTATGAGAGGTCAGGAAGTGAACTATTAATCACTTGAGTTCTCAGGCTGCTGAAGGTGAAGTAACTTATTGTTCTTCTCTTCATTAGGAAGCAGTAAACACACTTTTTTTTCAAGCTGAGTTTCATGAACTGCAAGAGGTCAGATGCTGAGATCCTCAAGAGGTATAGATACAGTCCTACTGGTGTTAGTAGCTAACCTCCAACTGATATCACTGGAGAAGGACTGTATTCAAAATACAGTTTTATATTTGTCCCAGCCTTTCTTTGCATGAGTAATAGTTAGACTCAGCCAAAGCATCCTTTCACAACAGATAATCTGTAACACCCCAAACTCTGTCTATTCATGGCATTGGGTTAACAAGTCCTCAGCTGTATTGGTTGCATCTATAGGACATGAAGCATTTCAAGAACCAGTATAGTTTCACTTGAAATGGTTAGGAAGAGTTGTTGGTTCATCAGAGCCTTCTGTTTTCATTGCTTGTAGAGCAGTCATGCTGAAAATATTGAGCAATTCACCTACTTGTATATAAAAACTTATTAGAGGTAAATAAATGCAACAGGCAAGTGAGTAACAGTTTGATATCATCAAGTTAACCCTCACTAGATTACTGACCACTTTAGTGTAGAAATTGTATAAATTTAGCTGGGTCTGGTACCCAAATGCAGTTGGGTATCAAATGCAGCAAATCCATACATTAGATCACTCAGATTTTTTGGTTGTTTGTTTTTTTTTTTTTTTTGAAAAAAAAAATTTGACAGCTTTAGGTTGT